>CM051710.1:14489588-14627357 GCA_028022725.1 Lycodopsis pacificus | reverse complement strand
CATCTGAGCCAGTAAATGACTCTTTGTTTCCGACTCAGAAGTCATTCGCTTCCTGCTACTGTTTTCCCATCAGCCCCCGTTTCTAGAAAATCCCTCTCCGCCTGAGCGTCACCCTGATATTCCTGTTTTATAACGACTCCAGATGTGCCCTCCCTCCCTCCCTCCCTCCCTCCCACTCTCGCCAGTGTGAATGTGTGCATGTCGAGCCGCGGCGTTGATCTGAGTAAACATAATTAGCTGTGTTTTTTTTGTCTTGCCCTAATAAAAGAGTCATTTGTTGGACATTTCCACTGCGCTACAAAGAGGACATTTATAAGCCCGGGCCCGGGTTGCCCCCAAGCCAACCCCAACAGAACAGACGGGGGTATTTTTAGCACGGCCGGCGCGCTAGCTAGCTCTGCTCGGACAGTGTGTGTGTGTGTGTGTGTGTGTGTGTGTGTGTTTGCAGAGAGAGAGAAAGGAGAGAGAGAGAGACGGGGAGATTTTACGAGATATTCTGTGATCGTGGTGGCGTTTGTCAGAATTCCTTGAGTGTACGTGAGTGTGTGAATGTGCAATGAAAGGTTTTGTGTGTGTGTGTGTGTGTGTGTGTGTGTGTGTGTGTGTGTGTGTGTGTGTGTGTGTGTGTGTTTGGATGGCGTGTGTGGAAAAAGCTCACTGGAACACCCCCGTTCGTCCTCCTTTATTGAGGTTCTTGCAAAAAAATCAGATAAATCTCCGTTCAAAAAATATAAAAGGGAGTCTGTAGGAGCTGACCTCGCTGGCTAGCAGAACGGCTGTGTCCAGACACACACACGCACACACACACACATGCGCACACACACTCAAACATGATTTTGAGCTCAATGTGAACACTGAGTTCAAGAGCAGAGACACGAAGAAAGTCATTTAAAAAAAGTCAGGTGTGATTTCATATTTGGTTCATTTGCTTTGTGCGCTCGCCGGTTCGCGACGGAGAAGACTTTGTCACCGTGTACAGTTCAGACAGACCAGAATGCAAAGCGGCGAGGGAGGAGGAGACTCAAAGGAAGAGATGTGGCGCAATAAGGAGCCTCGATACCTCGTAACATGTCAACCTCTTTATCCACACAAACCTTTAAATAAAACAACATGCAAGTGGAAACTGAGATCACACCGTTTACAGCCGTTAACGCTGTCGCGTTTTCAACCTTTAACACATTTACAGTAAGAGTTGGGATGTGAAACTACACACAACGGTTAAAGTAACTTAACTTAGACTTCAATAGAGCAGCTACCCCTCCCCAACGGATCCAAAATGGAATTAAATAAAATTGTGTTCTTGAAAGTTAACGTCAAAAGTCTAGAGAAATACAGAACACGGCGACGTCTTCTTCCTGCCCGACAACCGCTGTTGCCCGTTGCAGCTGCTTGTTATCAGGTAGTTACAGTAGAACCCAAACAAAAGGTAAGTTGCAGCGATGACAGAAGTCAAAATGGAATATTAACCTCCGGCTTCAGAGTCACAGTAAGCACGGCATTCACAAACAACAAGCACGCAACAAATGCAAGACTCTGGTTCCTGGCTTTGCCTGTTATTCACATTTTATTCATATTAATATAGTGACTTTGAAGTTCTGCGCCTCCACATGCAGCGTGCAGCTTCTTTCAGTTCTAGGTAACACATCCACAAGATGAAAAAAAGAAGCTTTAAACGTTATGCCCTCCATCATTAAGAGAAGTTTGTTGCCTGTGACCTCGGCGGTGTAAAATCAGCCGTGATGTTTTGATGTTTTGGTCGCAATTTTGGTTTCTGGTTTAGTCCTTTATGAAACCCAGCGAGTGTTCACAGTGAAGGTTCCTGCGCTTCACTGAAGTTTGGAGGGAAAGTGTGTTTCAGCCGGCGCAATCAGTGTGAAGCTGTGACGCCTGCGACTCTGTGTGTGTGTGTGTGTGTGTGTGATGTGATCCGTGTGCGGTTTTGTACGTGTTCTCTTGCTAGAGAAGTGTGGCGTCATTACATCACGACTTTTCCATGCTTGCTCTATGTGTGTGTGTGTGTGTGTGTTGCCAGATTTGAGAGGGGGAGGGCGGGGGGGGGGGGTACACTTCTCACCTTTTACGCTAAATGTCATCCAGACCACACCCCTGGCACACACACACACACACACACACACACACACACACAGATTACTGTAGTGTAACGTTTTTTATTCAGCGGATTATTTTCCGGGGTCCAGGACGGATGAAAATCTTCAGTGTCCTGCCAAAATGTGTGTGTGTGTGTGTGTGTGTGTGAGAAAAGAAAATAGAGAGAAATGGAAAGAGAAAATGTATGAAGAGATACACACATAATGCACGCAGCTGCACACACACACACACACACACACACACAGAAAAAAGTACACAATCGGCCCAATCTGATGCTGTATCTTGGGGTGTGAAAGGGAGCCTTGTCTGGCTGCCTGAGGAACTCCCTTTGAATGTGTGTGTGTGTGTGTGTGTGTGTGTGTGAGCAGGCCTGCCAAGCAGACATACTAAACCACTCTACATCCATGTGGCAGCAAAATGTAGCTTGGAAAACAACCGCACTCTTACACGCACACACACACACCCAGAGGGCTCCAGAGGCCAGCCGGCGACCTGGTGTGTCTGCGCTAATGCGTGTGTGTGTGTGTGTCTGAGTGTGTGTGTGTGCATGCCACAGTAAAAAGAGGAAGTGTACAGGAGCTGTGAAAACAGTTCAGGTCAACAGCTTTTGCGCAGACAGAGAGAGAAAAAGAAACCGAAATCTGCAAAGGTGAAGGATAAAAGAGCGTTTCTTTCATATTACACTCAAAGCCTCATGAACAGGCCTCAACATCTGAAGCAGCTTCAGTTGGGCCGAATGCTAATTAACAACATTTGTCATCTATAAAAGCAGTCTGGCAATCAGAGCTTTCAAAGCAACATGAAACACCGAACAGAGCAGCAGAGAGGCGGAGAGGCGGAGCCATCTGTGCTCGATTCATAGGTCCGAGTTCACACGGAGAAACACAGGCCCTAACCCTAACCTTGTTCGCAGTATTCGTGTAAAAAAAAGTTAAAAATAAACAGCAAGAAATGATTTAATAAGTCAAGAGCATTCTGGTGAATCTCTATTTTAACAGTTTTAACAGCAGCTTTTGATTTGATCGTATTAAATGCATCGAGGCTTCTCTGCAGGACTCTGAGCCACAAGTTACACCGTGAACCGGGAACCAGAGGATGAAGGTGCAGCTTCAGTCAGCCGAGCGCTGCAAAAGATGAAGCTGTGTTTGTGCACACACACACACACACACACACACCACCGATGTGAGAGGTGTGTCTCAAACAGGAAACAAACTAGCTGCTAAAGTTAGTCCCAGAAAGAAGTCTGCACACACACACACACACACACACACACACACACACACACACACACACAGTACACAACTGAACGCAACCAGAAGCTCTCTCCCAACGACACACACACACACACACACACACACTCTGGTGGTTTCCAGTTGAGGGAGGGTTACAGTAGCTCTTAATGTTAATTCCCTTCAGAATAAAAGAGCGAAATAATAAGAAGAGTTTGATTTTAACGACATAATTTTTAATAAAAGCACTCAACGAAAATGCAGAAAAGATGTGGAACCAAACCGTTGTACAGAACCTCATAGTACTGCTTCTTTGGAGCGCATGTTTACATATGTCACCCGTGTGTGTGTGCGTGTGTGTGTGTCGTACATATCTCTTTCCCCAGGAGTAAACTGGGGTCAGACCAGTTAGTGTTGTCACGGCAATTTGCAGTTAGGCCTCTGCGTGTTTGTTTGCTTTGTGAATTTTATGAATCTGGAGTATGTGTGTACCTGAACATGCATGTGTGTTTATACTGTATGTGTGTGTGTGTGTCGGCTTGTGTGTGAATGATGTGTCTGTCTGCCAGTGTGTGTGTGTGTGTGTGTGTGTAACACAGTAAGCTGCCCTCGGGCTGATATATATTCTTTTCACTCAAACAGCCCATTTACAGTTCTGGGGTCGGCTCCCTCTCGCTCTGCCGTGACCCGGACCGTTTGCAGGTCAGCGTCAAAGCTGAACCCAGGTCAGCTCGCTAACTGGCTCCAGCTCCGGTCCTCTGGGGGTTTGCCGACAGCGCGGGTTGCTCAAACTGCGGGGCAGGGCCCCGACAACGGGCCGTGCAACTTTTAAAGCGTTGCAAGGCACTTTCAGCATCTGCCGCTAATCGCTCCATTCTGGCGTCTTCTTCCTCCGACTGTCGGGTCGAGTTCCCGTCCTCCGTCTTCTCCTGCTCAGCCAAAGGAATGAGCGCCATCAATTGGTTTCTTCTTCTTCGCGCTGGTTTCTTTTTAGTCGAGGGAAAGTGCAGAAATGCCGGCTCGCTCCGGCTGAAAAGGATGAACTGAGGCTGGAAAATGATGAAGGAGGATCTCCTTGCATTCCTTCGTTGCCGTCTTCATGACATTTCATTTACTGTACTTGAAGCCGGAGCTGAAAATGTTTTGGGAACCTTTGCCCTCGGTGATTCGCCGGTTGATGTTACAGCTGAACTCGAGCCCTGAAGGCATCCTGAATCCGTTTGCGTTGGATTAACTCCGTGTATACCAGCTTCTTAAACATCTGCTGGCCGCTACCTTCAGCGTATACGTTTACTTCTGCTCTGGGAGCCGAGATGATGGAAACATTAGTAACTTTTAGAATGTGGGGGGGGGGGGGGGGGGGGGGGACTCACCAGAAATGGTCTGTTTGGGCCCCAAACCACAGAGAGAGAGAGAGAGAGAAAGACTCAGAGCATTTAGAGGTGAAGATCAAAGCTGGAGTGGAGGTCAGAAACCCTCAAGGCTGCTCTGAATTAATCGCACGCGTCGAAATCAGTCGCGAGGAGCTTTGCACTTGAAAGGCTTCCGCCACTTTGCAGAATAACCATCGCAGAGTCATTCGGCCGCTCGTGGAGAAAGTTTTGTTAATGATGTGACGGTGAGGACGATGATGATGATGATGATGACGTTGGGAAAGATGATGCTTGTCGCCACTTTAACAAAGCATCCTCCGAAGTAAAGAAAAGCAGAAGGAATCTGGTGACATCGGCAGCTTTTTGACATCAGCCGAGCTAAAAACACTTTTATTTTAACAATATTTAAGTGTTCTTCATCAACTTTCGGACATGTTCATTTTGGTTTTCCAATGCACGAGGTCAAGCTGATTATAAACAGTTGAGATGGAGATCCCCCTCATGTCCCAGTGATGATTTTCACTCTTTCATTCTCTCTCGAACAGACGAGCGTTTTTCTTTTAACGTCGGCGAAACAGGGTCACACAGTTACGATCTTCTGTCCGATGGAAGAGGTCTATTCATTCAAATCCGTAGAGCTCCAAAGTTGACGTTGTCTTGTCTCCTCTCTGCGCAGGGTTCGGGCTTCCACGCGTCGCGGAGGCAGAAGTACGGCAACGTGTTCAAGACCCACCTGCTGGGCCGCCCTCTGATCCGGGTGACGGGCGCCGACAACGTGCGCAAAGTGCTGATGGGCGAGCACACGCTGGTGACGGTGGACTGGCCTCAGAGCACCGCCACGCTGCTGGGACCCAACTCGCTGGCCAACAGCATCGGAGACATCCACCGCAAGAGGAGGAAGGTCAGGATCAAATACACCAACACGCACGCACGCACATGAGGGAGATTGGTGCGTTATAGGAGAAGGAAAGACGGCCCTTCCTCAGCAAGCAGCAACGTAACATGTTGCCATTCAAAAGGTCTTTTTCTGTAGACGTCGTGCAGCGTTAAAATCTGAATTAAAGTCACGCGGACAGTTGCACAAAGAAAGCCGTGCTGCAGTTTACACACACAAACGTGCCCTTTAAAGGAAATGGCGTCCACTGTCAAAAGCAGTGGAGTCATCCGCTACACAATGAGGAAGGTAGGACACACACACACACACACACACACACACACAGAAGGAGAGTATCAGTGTAAAGCTATCCCGTCCTCTCGGTCTTATCAGCAGCGTTCTGGCTACTGAAGCGTGAGAACGACCCCTCCATCACTCAACGCTCTGTTACCTGCTGTTGCTTTCTTTGTCTTCTCATCCTCTCTGCTTAAGTACTTTATTCTGACTGCTATATACAGTATATACATCTACATATACATACATATATATATATTTTTAGGCTCTGTTTTTCACCTTCTGTCTCTCTTTGCTTCCTTTTCTTTCTCTCTCACTCTCTTTTCCGTGCCAGGACCATTTCAGGTAATCAGCCACTTAACTTTCCCTCCTATTATCCCGTTATCCCCGGGGCACATACCTTCTCTCTCTCTCTCTCTCTCTCTCTCACACACACACACTCACACACACACACAAAACAAGCCGAACAAGCAGCAGCGGCTGCTGTGTTTTCCTGTAAATCAGCCTCTACTCTTCTCTTCTGGATCCTCGATGGAGGGAGAGGGGAGAGATTTAAAAAGGGGTTTCGGAGGCGGGGTCGGGTTTCGTTGCCGCGGTGCCCGGGGACGGCGAGGGGTCGGCTGGGTCTAATCTGGGCTCTGATCCCCTCTCCTCTCCCCGGAGACCCCCGCACTAACCTCATGTAATGACCCCTGATTAGGAAGGCTGCCTCCAACACAGCACAAAGAGGGGCTTTCTGTGGGGGCTCCACACACACACACACACACACACACACACACACACACATAACAGCACACAAAGCCGTAGTATGTGCACACACACCTGAACGTTCCCCTGCACTCAACCCAAACTGCAAAATACAGAGACGGGCGTTCTGACTGCATCATTTTTAGATGACAGGCAGACGGACAAGTTCAGAAGAAAGAAAGAACAGCAAGACGTGCAGAGGTCAGCTGGGCAGTTTTCAAGGCTTATGTAGAGTGTGTGTGTGTGTGTGTGTGTGTGTGTGTGTGTGTGTGTGCGTGCGTGCGTGTGTGTGTTGGCAGCCCTCCCTCCTGTTTTCTGGGTAATAAAACTAAGTCAACAGCAGAAGCGAAACAACATCAACTGGAGAGAAAGAATGAGCGACTGGCTTACTGTCTGACCCACTGGACCAGAACTGCTCCTCTGTGTGTGTGTGTGTGTGTGTGTGTGTGTGTGTGTGTGTGTGTGTGTCCTCCTTGTGGTTTTGCGTTCGGAAAAACAATCTTCACACAGCACATTAGCCTTCGGTGGACCAACACGAGCCAGCCAGTTTCCATATAACCCCGCGTTAAGCTCGGAAACTAACTCCCTCGAAGAGCCGCGGCGGCCTGGTTTTCCACTACGGGCCAGCCGGGGCTCACACATCATCCTGGTCTGAAAAACAACAACATCGAAACAGACGTGTTTCTGCTGCCGACAGGCAGAGTTTATCGCTTCGGTCTCAACCTCTTGGAGATGGTTCAGAACCCTGAGCCAGCGTCGCTGCTTTGGCTTTAAGTTCGAAGTCACTTATAACACGTCTTCCAAAGGCTTCTCCAGTCAGCCGCCCAGACTCTCATTTCTACAGACAGACTTCTTCACCGGTATGAGGACACCAGCGAGAGAGGCAGGGCGAGCGTCACACATGCGGTTCCAGTCCAGACTCCAACTGAAGTCACATTGCTTCAGTGGCGCTCGTGTGGGATCCGTTAACACGCTGAAGTGGCCTCAGTAGGCCCTCCGTGACCTGCAGTGGAAAGATGTCCCTCTGTACTGAAATAACAGCGGGTGAATCCAAACACACGCCGTGTTGACAGTGGCAGCCAGTTCTTTATTTTCACCCCCCCCCCACCCCGACATGCCGCTCACTCACTCTTTTCTGTTCCTCCACTGCATGAACCCCCTCATTCTCTCTCTCTTCCCCACATTTTCCTTCCCCCTTGTTTTTCTTCTTTTTTTTTTATTGGAACCATCCCCACATTTAGGAAAGAGGAGAACCACAGGGAGGGCAAATAGAGCGAGACTGGACAAGAATAAAAGAGACAAAAATTCTGCCTCGGTTTAAGTGTCACTTTCAACCCGACATCTTCAACCTGTTTTCTTTCTGTTCTACACGACGGGCCAGCTTCCCTTTCCTCTCTATTCATGGGTTCTCTTGCAGTGATAATAAGAGTGAAAGGGGGCCGTCGATGTATTACGCACTGATCAATTGTGAGATTTGGGGCTATTTTGCTTCCATAACACGTTTTCTTTCAGACTAGTGGAGAGAAAACGCTCAAAATAAACGAAATTCACCAAAACCTAGCATTAGATACCTCATCTGCATATTGAAACATAACATTTCAGAAAACTTGTAATACAAAAACTAATTATCTTGATGTAAGTAATCAACTGGGGAAGTTTCATGAGGATACCTACGAGTTATTTTCTTTACCCTATTCACCTGTGGTGGAGTGAGTCAGTGTGCTGCTCTGGTGCAGCCCTCGAGTCTCTGAGTGTCCTGTGCTTCTGCTCATCACCAGTAGAGGGCACTGCCAATTCTAAGTGTCCTGAAGCCCATCCTGTCTGTCCCCTCTCTGCTCTCTAAACAGCCTCTCAGCTCAAATTAAAAGACAAGATATACGAGCGGTGAGTTTGTACAGGGGGGTGAACATGCACTCACAACCATGCATACTGCATCACTGTTGTCTTAGGAAAACCTTAAGCCTGCAGCTCAGGTGATTTCTTTTATATTCCCTTTACAGCTGAAGGATCACATGCTCCTATTGGTTGAGAAAAGCCAGCAGAAATGGTCTAAACCCCCCAAAAATATAGCACAAAGTCAAAATATTAGAGTAATACAACGTTTAAATACTGCAGTGGTGGAAGAAATATTGTAAAAATGAACTTCAGTGAAAGTAATATCAGCAAAATATACTTAAAAGTACCTTTTTATGCAGAATGTCCATTATGACGTTATAAAAATATCCTGCTGAGAATAAAGCTTGTGTGCTGTAAGATAGACTAAAATAGAGCAAAGCATCATAATCGATCTATTCTCTCTGATTTGCATGTAAATCCTCATTATGCCGAGTAAGTGCAGGGATATTCAGTGGAGCAAAAAGTGCGTCATTCCCCTTTGGAAACACATTAGAATGAATAAACAAATTATAAACACTCATGTTATAAAGCGGTACTGCGACCATTTTCGCATTTTGCAATACAAGCTAAGAGGACATCCACGTCTAAAGGTGCCGGACTTTCCCTTTAGAGGTCGTCAACAAAGCGAATCCTTTTGTGATTGGAAGTGATGATGGAAAGACGTACGGACTGCGTGTGGAGGAGAAAGAAAGAAACGTTTTTTTTGCTTTTTTTAAAAGGATGGATGAAGGGGCAGGGAGAGACGGGAAGAGGTGGGAGTAAGGAGAGAGAGGGAGAGAGAGAGAGAGAGGAGGGAAAGGAGGGCAGAGAGAAGAATAAAGGAGTCTTTACATGTCTGTGGAACCAGCAGCTCGCAGCACTTTCACATAATTTAAGACATATGGACGTTATTAGGACGACTGTGTCTGTGTGTGTTTGACTACATCAGTGTGTGTGTGTGTGTGTGTGTGTGTGTGTGTGTGTGTGTGTGTGTGTGTGTGTGTGTGTGTGTAAGAGTCTGGGAGTGTGTGTGTCTTTAAGCCTGTGTCTTTGCGCTGCAGGCTAACAGAAGACCGTCACGTTTTTGTGGTGCAGCAAAATGACTGAACAATCCCCCCCCCCACCACCCCCCCGTCCTGTGTGGAGCTTGGGACCGTCCCAGAGTGACACTGCATAACAAAAAAATGCGTTTGACTGGCAGCCAGGCCGTGCAGGAGGATACCATGTGTGTTTGTCTGACCTGTAGTTACCTTTCAGAGGCTCGGCCTCCCGTCTGCCTGCACACACACACACACACACACACTCATGAATAGTCAGAGCAGGAGGGTTGAGCTACTGTAGGACCAGTGAGACAGTCAGTCGCTGTATGTGTGTGTGTGTGTGTGTGTAAGAATCGGCAAAGTACTCGCCCCAAATTGACCAATTACGCCTAATCCAGTGCAGACGGGTTAAATGGCCAAATTCACAGCGTTACACAACCTCGTTTGGCTTAACGAATATTTCCCTGCTGATTCCGAGTCTAGTTTTCTTGCCTGCTGGCGACTGATCGGCAAACCGGCGAACCGCTGGCTGAGGCACTGATCGAGTCGTGGATTCAAACCATTGACGTGAAAACTAATTCAATTATCAAACGACTGATCGACCAACCCCCTTACCATCCAAATAACTGATGAAGAAACCCATGAAATGAATGATTACGTAGAGAGACGATGACTTTCTGCAACCAACTAAACGTTTGACTCACTAACCAACCTGGTAACACACAGACGGACACAGAAATAGACGTCCTCTTCTGGGCCGATCAACAGCAAATATGCAACCTTGGGACATCCTTCCCCTGAGTTCCATCCAAATCCAACCATGCCTATCTCACGCCACACATCTCCAGCCCTGATCTCCGGGTTAGCTTGGCGCTGGCGAACCGCCACTCGAGCGATGTGTGTGTTTAAAGACGCGAGCCGAGAGGTTCAACGACGCGTCGCGGACACATTCCAGATATCCAGCAGGTTAACTATCTGGAGCTGTTCGGGGAAGTCTGTCAGGATGCTGCAGCCAAAGCAGATCCCGGGACGCCAGTTGATGGGAAAGCTGGCGGAGGGCTCGCTCGTAATAGGAACTTTACCGTAAGCGTTGCATTCGCAGCACGGATCAAAGAAGCCGTTGCACCTCGGGTATCGGATGGACGGATCGTTTGATGGCAAAAATACACGCGTGGTTCGGAGAACAGACCGTGGCGATACCACATCGACATTAACTTATACTCCACACTATCTAAATCCACCGCCATGACAGCCTTGCCCCCCCCCCCAGACTGTTTTGAGGTCAGATGGTGTGTGTAGTCCCCTGTGGCCAGGGTTGGAGAGCAGGTCATGTAAGCTGATCCGTGCCCGGCGGCCCCAGCAGAGGAAATGTAGCGCTGCTAACGTCTTAGAGCGCCCTGTGATCTGCGCTAACCACTCCCTAACACACACACACACACACACACACACACAGCATAAATACATAGCCGTACGCCGCACACAACGTAATCCACACACTCATTCACGCACACAGCACCGGCTCAGTGGACTATTGTTCATTCATTCTGAGGGCGACGAAGGGAGGGAAGCAGGGTTTGGAGGGGGGAATGATGGGGGAGAGAGAGGGAAGAGGGCAACGGAGGAGAAAGAAAACGAGAGGAAAATGAGGTGGAGGACAAAATAAGAGTACAAGTGCCCGACTGATGGTTTGGTAGCTAAAACATCGACCTCAGGAACCACATGTACCCTCGCTGGCCTGGGCTCGGATCCCACCAGAAGCTCCTTTCTTCCCTTTATGTGTCAATGAAAAGAAGCAGGAACAGTCTGTCTTTATAACCATGTTATCCAAGTGTATTCGCTTATTTAAAACATATTGCAAATGCACAATAAACTCGTTTTGTACGTCTACAATGTGTGAAGCGTAGTTTAGTTTATCTGCATGGTTGTAAAAAAAGTAGAAGGACGGCCATAAAAAAAGAACCCACAACAATAAAACAAATAGAGAAAAAAACCACAAGACAATTATTATTATTATTACTACAACATAAGTACTTCAAAATATACCAAAAAGGACAAACTAATACAGCGAAACAAAGAAATGTGAATGTTCGCCCCGCATCTTAACTAGCATTTCCAAAACGATTGCAACGCTCTTAAAGTGAATCAACGGACCGGCCACCGATCATTAGACTGTATTTACCTCTAATATAAAACCTGCTGGTTCAAATGTTCCAGTCTCATTCCAAAGGGCAGAAAATGCAAACCATGTGCACCAGTCGCTGAACCTGTTCCTGCGATTACCGTTTGAATGAAACCTAGCATCCCGACGTCTGTGAAACTCAACTCAACGGTCTTTCATGAAAGCTCATCGCTAGAAAGCTCAACTGTTCGTGTCCGTCACTGAAGAGCTGACAGCACTGAGGTAGCGCTCAAAGGGTCAAATGCACAAGAGAGTTATTCCTCCAATAAAGCTAAGTGTTAGCGACTGATTCATATCAATATTCTGGTCCAGTCCGCACGCTTTCCTCCTCTACCCTCCAATGTTCTCCACCTCTAAATCATTTCCAAGACTATTTTAAGGGCAGTTTTCGGAGCTTAAATCAGACGGAATGTTATTTGGCCAAACAACACTGACGACTGGTGACGGATTCGTACTAAGAAATACTACGAGGAGCCAGGAAAGACTTAACTCCCCCCCCCCCCTCCCCCCCCACCTCATTGCTGCCTGTCACTGGAGTTCTGCTGACTACAGGGAAAAAACCTCCACAATGTATAAGTCTCTGTAAGGAGGGAGATGCATGTGGAATGGGCATCGCAGAAAACGAATGAGAATGAACATACGATGGAAAGTCTCGGGTATAATTCAAAAGAGAGACGAAGGGGATTAATGGACGGAGAATGTTGTAGAGCTGTGACAGGAGAGGGAAAGAAGGGTAACATTAGGAACTGTGCAACATGTCAAATGAGTCGCCACCATTGAGTTAAAGCAGCAGACCGTGGATAAGAAATGCACGTAGTCAGCGCGATGTCTCATTGGTTTGTGGACTACGGTTTTGAAGCCTTGAGTTCGGCATTTTGGCCGTCGCCATCTTGTTTTTTTGCAACCAGAAGTTGGAAAGGATCTAATGCAAATCCTGGGTGATCTTCATCGGTCTGTACAGTACGTGCCATGAACATACCCGTTCCTCTGTCTCTCCAGGTGTTTGCCAAAGTGTTCAGCCACGAGGCTTTGGAGTCCTACCTCCCGAAAATCCAGCAGGTCATCCAGGAGAGCCTCCGAGTGTGGAGCTCCAACCCGGAGCCCATCAACGTGTACAGGTACGGTGGGCAGCGTGGAAACGCTTCACAAGAGGAAGAAATGGCATGTCATCAAAAACAACTAATACAGGTGAGGATCCATGGATGTGACTGAGGTCCTGATTGGTTGTTTTTTCGCAGGGAGAGCCAGAGGTTGTCCTTCACCATGGCGGTGAGGGTGCTGCTGGGATTCAGGGTGTCGGAGGAAGAGATGAGGCATCTGTTCACAACCTTCCTGGACTTTGTAGACAACCTGTTCAGCCTGCCTATAGACCTGCCGTTTAGCGGCTACAGGAAGGTACGTGTTGACGCCCTCTTCTCCCTTTTATATTCACTTTCGTCAAACAAAAACTGAGGTATACCTCTGGCACATAACTGCAGCATTCGTTTGAGGCTACATAAAATGGGGTTCCTTGAAGAGAAATCTTGGTATCTGGTGTAACCTCTGCTTTGTGTGCGTTTACAGGGTATCCGTGCACGAGACATCCTGCAGAAAAGCATAGAGAAGGCCATCAGGGAGAAGCCGTTGTGTTCCCAGGGGAAGGACTACAGCGACGCGCTGGACGTCCTGATGGAGAGCGCCAAAGAGAACGGCACCGAGCTCACCATGCAGGAGCTGAAGGTAACGCGCCAACGCACAGAAATCACCTGAGGAGGAGGTGTGGAGACGCATGCTGGAGGGAAGCCAGACGCACACGAAGCCGCCCTCACTCACACATAGGAGCATTAACACGCCAGCTCTGATGCGCACGAGTGCAAACAAACACCAAGTCACGCATAATGAACACGCTCACTGTTTATCTAGTAAAGTGCTGCCAAAATGGAACCGGTGCTCGTTGACCGAACACACACAGGCAATTATTGTAATTTCTCCAACAAATCATCTTGGCATCATAAGCAATGAAAGTGACTGTGAAAGTGATACACATCTTTATGTCAAATATGACTGCAGGGATGCGAAGCTGATGCCCATAGGCAGCCAGTAACACACAGCCATGGACAGGCACACCCTCTATTTACCTATTAAAGGAATTCTGAGGAATTCTGTGGAAACTCAACTCTCTCTCTCTCGCTCGATGTGGTTTCTGGGTTACGTCCAGGGCCAAAAATAAGTCAACACTCCCCCTGCTAGGGGTCTGAAAGAGGCCTCCTGTACGCACACACACACACACACACACACAGTATATAAATACACACACAAAGTGAACTGGGGAGCCCCTGTCGCCGAGGCTGAAGTACTCTCCTGCAGTTTTCTGACGCACACACACACACGTCGGGTGAGGCAGAGATGTGTTTTGACACAGATGATGGCAGATGAGAGGTTTATAACAGGAGTCGTGCTGCCCGGCCTCGGCGTTATTCCACTACCTTAATAATGGGCTCGGCGTGCTAAATGTTGTTTTTGGATTTGAACTTCATATTTCCAAACAGGCTACTTTTCAGGAATTAAAAAATGCCTTTATTGTGGATCGGCTTTTTTTTTTTGGCTAGATCGAGGTGTGGGCTGGTGGATTTGTGCCCAAAGTAAGGCTTAATAATGACACGCAAAATTAAACCCGACAACATGCTGGGTGAGAGAAATCCGTTTTCCTCAGGCGTGAATGGTGCATTTTGTATTGCTACCAGCTTAAAAATAGAAATGGTGGCTATGTTCGGGCATTTGGCTAATGTCCACCATCACCCTTCAGCACACAAGTCTGCCGTCTATATTTCCACTCTCCGGACCCTTCATTCAAGTAACAAGCCATTAGCCCATCAGTAGCTGAGGCAGAAACCACTTGGCATGCCCACAAAGTAAAGACAAAGCAACTCAAACGCCCTCAGTGCAGCTCTGCACTCGGTGCTCACTTGGTGGACTTGTGACGAGGGCTCATAAGTAGGCATTGCTCAACACCAGCCAAAAAGGTTTAAGGAACCAGCGCGCTGACACGCCATCTCGCCTCTCTGTCGTCCCCCACAGGAGTCGACTATCGAGCTGATCTTCGCCGCTTTCGCCACCACGGCCAGTGCCAGCACCTCACTCATCATGCAGCTCCTCCGCCACCCTTCCGTCCTGGAGCGCCTGAGGGAGGAGCTGAGAAGCAGGGGCCTCCTCCAGAATGGTTGCCTTGTGCCAGGAGAGCTGAGGCTGGACACCATCGTGAGCCTCAAGTACCTGGACTGTGTCATCAAGGAGGTGCTGAGACTCTTCACGCCCGTCTCGGGGGCCTACCGAACCGCCATAGAGACCTTTGAACTTGACGTGAGTAGTAATAGTTCCCAACTGAATACCACTTCATGATCTAATATCTCTTTAATATCTTCCATCCTAATCATACGTCAGTTGATGATGTCTTTCCAAATGGCACATTCATCTTCACATCTAGCATCTTTGGAATTTATGTCAAAAATAAGAACTAAGACGAAATAATTATTTATTAGAAGCTAGAACATAGTCTTCTAAGATCTTCATGAAGGACTTATAAAGAATAAAGAAGAGCAGATTTGAAAGTCTGATCCATCTACTACCCCAAAAACAAGAAGGACAACCGATGCTCATATTCCCTTATTCATAGCTAGTATGAGTTACAAGAACTGGAACCAGAGTTTGTGCAAAGTGCATAATCTCTGACTTTATAAGCCGATGTGCAAAAGTGCAACAACCTTCCCAGAATTGATGACACCGAAGAAATCTACTTGCAGTTATGATTGCACCCTAATAGATCTGCTAACCGGCTCCATTGCGCCGTCTTTCTTTCTCCAGGGAGTGCAGATTCCGAAGGGCTGGAGCGTGATGTACAGCATTCGTGACACCCACGACACCTCAGCCGTCTTCAAGGAGGTGGACGCCTTCGACCCCGACCGCTTCAGCCAGGAGCGGGGAGAAGACAAAGAGGGACGCTTCCACTATCTGCCCTTCGGCGGTGGCGTCCGGTCCTGCCTGGGCAAGCAGCTCGCCACCCTCTTCCTTCGCATCCTGGCCATTGAGCTGGCCAGCACCAGCCGCTTCGAGCTGGCCACCCGGGAGTTCCCCCGCGTGGTCACGGTGCCAGTGGTCCACCCCGTCGACGGGCTGAAGGTGAAGTTCTACGGCTTGGACTCCAACCAGAACGAGATCATGGCCAAGTCGGAAGAGCTGCTGGGAGCGACTGTTTGAAGGGCAGAGAGTTGACGAGTAGGGGATGGGGGTGAGTGATCGAAGAAGTCTTGAGGGAGAAGATTGAAGGAAGGAAAGAAAGAATTTCAGAGTTATTTTTTCTTCTCCACCTTTGCTCTGCCAAGTTGGAGGTTCCTTTTCAGACTAACAGAAAAGCAGAAGTCTTCGTTTCTTGTTACACCTGATGATGATCGGGACTTTCCTCTGAGAAAGGAAGAAGCTGCCAAAAAAGTTCTTAATTATGCTCTATTCCGTGTACTTTTTTTTCTTGAAGAAATATACAAACAAAGTGTATGTACAAAAAAAGCTATGTAATATAATTTGAAAGAGAATGGTGGGTAGTGCACAATGGGAGAAAGAGAAGTATGGTGGTACTTTTGGTGAAATGAAGTGAAAAGTCAAAGTAAAGAGGGTTGAGGAAGGAAGGCGAGATGGATGAAACAGGGTATAGGACGAAAGAATATGATATTTTAGCATTTAGCTTGTGCTTAATCAAATGCAGTGAACCATTCCAGTTGTCTAGCAGGGTAAAAGAGATGGATATACAGACTGATAGATCCAGATTTCCTGGTCAAATTTGATGAATTTTGAGCCTGAATCTTTCACGGCCCCGCCCACATTAAACTCATGTTTTCTGCTTATTGGAGAAAGATTTGAAAGAATGACACACAACAGCGGTGCCGTTGTGCTTTCCATCAAAGGTTCCATCAAGATTCATTTTCATTCGTTTCAATTGTCTACGTACAAGTTTACAAAAGGCAGTCAACGGGATCAGAGCAGGTTGCGTCACAGGTGAACTGCGTTGCCGAGCCTGTAAGATTGGCTCGGCACCATTTCTGTAACATAATGCAGTAAATATCGGCTTCAATATCTAATGCTAATTGAGGTCAAATATCATTTCAGGCAGGGAAGAAAAGGGCTGAAAAATGAGAGCTATAGTTGTGACGGGGGAGACATACTGGCTGCATATTGTAACGGGTGGACCACATAGCATTTTGAATTGATGTAAATGGGCAATTTGTTCAATTTCTTAAAACCTTCCTTTCCTTTCTGGTTATATTTTTCACAATCCTGCCTCTACAATATAATCCGCATTGATTTTTAACACAACATATTGCTTCCATTTGTGAATCATACAGTAGAATAAGCGTCAGTTCTCAAATAAACAAAAACTATCGAAGCAATGCCATCCTGCCGGGTTTTACTGTATTTTACCTCCAGTGAAAACTTGGATACTCTCTTCTTCCGTCTCTGCTACCCACTGATTGCCCATATGCATTGATTTAAAAATGTTGCCCATATTTATAACAAATCACAGTAATCGTAATGATGTGTGAACTCAGGTGCACAGTAGACATTGTGGTGGATAATGAACAAGCCGTCGCTTTTTTTGATGTTTAACTCGGACTGACTGCACGCAAATAACGTCACTTACTCGCTGTTGTAGTTTCAGAGTTGGACCGATTACTCTGTCAATAACTTTGCCGTCAGACCACATAAACGAGAAGATATCAGGGGTTTCCAATAACGCATGCTTCCACTTGACTTATTACTATTAACTTACCCCCCCCCCCCCACCCCCAACCAAGGAAGCAATTCTGATGGTGCAAGCAGAATCAATCGACATGAATTTCGCAATTGGCACCACAAAAGATACGTCACGAAAGTCGAGTAGTAGTGAGGTCCAGGTCTGCTTTGTAAACTCTCTGAACCTGTGCTTTGATACATAAACTACACTTTTAAGTTGCATTGAGATTGTACCCTCTGGGACGGTGACTTCGTCCCGCAACGAGGATACGATAAAGGACTCGAGAGACCACCTGAGCTGGAGGAGGAGAAGAGACGGAGGGATGAGGTGGAGGCGGAGAGGAGGAGACCTATACATGCTGCTTGAGTGTTGCTTTGTCGTTTCTGTGTTTGTTTAATTGTCTTTATTTGGGGCAGACATGTTTGAGTTGCGTGTCGAAGGTGACACGTTGTCTTGCTGCTCCTCCAATCAACGCTAAGAATGCAAAACAAAATTAAATTCCATGGGGTTGTTTTTTTTTTTTTTTTCGCTATTAAGAGATTTATTGTTTGAGGTGATTGCACAATCAGGACTCTCGGAGCTGTGCGTGTTCCATAATTGGAGTCAGACGTTTCGCACACGTGTCGCATACATGATCAGCTTCTGCAACGGAACTCTGGGACTCGAAGCTCGAGAGAGAGAGAGAGAGAGAGAGAGAGAGAGAGAGAGAGAGAAGGACCGGGGAGTCGTCAGGGGAGGGCGGGGCTTTTCTTATCGGACGGTCCAATAGCGTTCCGGATGGATCCTGCCTGTTCTGGACATTGCTCACTCTTTCTACCAACCACACCACTGATTTCTTCATGATAAAAAAAATATAAAAAATTGAATTTATTTTGCTGCTTTTCTTGTGTACATTTTCTAATTGAGAGTTCTAGATTGCTATAGTTTGTATTGAGTGAGATTTGCTATTTCTTTCCCTTTATATATATATATATATATATATATATATATATATATATACATATATATATATATATATATAATTTAGCTGATTCAAATATTTGCATTTCGTGAAAGCAAAAAGAGCATTAATAGATAGTGTATATTAATTTGTACAATATTCCTTTCTTTAGCAAGCCATGGGGAAAATCAGCTATCTACGTCTACTAATAACCTAATATTAATGTTATTGTACGATTAATATTGTCGTTATAAGATATTTGAAATGCTATTTTTTATTCTATTACAGATTTAGAGTTTTTAGCCGAAAAGAGAAGGTCTTTGATAAATATTGGATGTATTTAGAATGTTATGTATTTCAGTTATATTGTAAACAGTGTTTAAAATGTTAATATTGTTGATTTGATTACTGTAATAATTATTATTTGTTTCGTTATTCAGACTTATTATCACTGCATTTTATTTGATATTAATTATGGAAAACAGAAAGCACTTGCGAGGTATGTATTTTTTAAGTGCCATGCGACTACACTTCCCTTCCTCTGAACCCGTCTTATGTCATTCTGTACATAATATTTGTATTTCTTTTTACAGGAAAAAAAATGTTCCTTTAGTTTAAATATGAATGTCTTGGTCTACTTTCCTCCTTTTCTTTTTGTTACCGTGATTGTTAAATGTACTCCTGTAATAAACTATAAAGTAAAACGATATCGGAATACTGAATTTTGTCCTCCCCGTTTCTAAGAGTATGCTAAGAACAACACCAAAATATTTATGATTTTTATGTATTAAACATAACACCGCATTGCCAGGAGTCTGATCCTGCCGGACTGCCCCGACTACCAAATCAGCAAACTTCCTTTTGCTGCCTGGCTCAATGCTAGTTGCTACAGCTAACCGCTAAGTGATAGTTAGCAATGAGGACGAAACAAAACAAAAAAACAACGGGTCATTTTCTCGTTTCTCCCACTTTAGATTTCATGCATGAACTCTAAAGTGCGACGGCGTTTTTATAAACCACAGGAAGTCTGTGCAAAAGCACATCCAGCATGCAAAATCGAACAGATGGCAGGCGGTCCGTATGCTAACGAGAGCTCGGAGCACTGAAAGCACTTTAGCGTAAAGGCTACTACGACTGCGGAGCACAGACTGAATGGATCAATTACACAGTAGTCCCAGCAGTATCGCGTCAAAGCCTCACGTATCCTGCATCCATTGTGGGGCCATGGTTGTGCGTCTTCAAGATGCAATAGTCCGGCCTTACTCGTTTTTAGCATCGTCGTTTACAGACATTCAAAGTGCGGGTATTTGTTGGGGGGGGCTTAGCTTTAACAATGTGCAATAAACGGTCAGATCCTTTACCTCAGGGACGAAGTGGTTACAACACACAGTGGGGGGGGGGGACACACAGTGAAACTAGTGGTCTGGTTTGGACTGTCAGCACGGTGACTGACTGACGTCTCAATGCCTCCACGTCTGCTTCTGTTGCTCGGCCAGCAGATCAGGGCGGCTTGAGAACATCAAGAAGAAAGCGGCTCTGAGGTTCGCAGCGAGTTTTCCTTTGGCTTGATGGAAGACAGAGGAAGTGAGAAAGCTGTTACAATGAGCACAGATGTAAAAGTAAAAAATAAGCTGTAATTGCTTTTTGGTCGACGGCAAAAAAAAAAAACAAAGGAAGAAAATACAAAGAGATGTGGAGAAAGCAGAGAGTTCCTCTCAGCTGTGACTCATATCTCTTCTGAAGGATTCCAGCAGCTGTTATCCACCGGTCTGGATGCAGAGGCACACAGCTGATCCCTCAGCTGCAGGTACAAGGGGTCATGAGAGCAGACGATCACCAATCAGCACACACCGAGTCAACAGCATCAGACTGCTGTGGGAGAGGAAGTGTGACGGTCCATCTCAGGACAGGATGATGGGATTCGTCTCGAACTAAACTCTAACACGTCTATGCTCGGTTATAACCGGAGTTACTGGTTCTGTTGAGGCCATTATGTTTGGGAACCGTTGGCACCGAGCTGCCAGAACGTAGCAGGAAATGTCAATCTCACATGAAGCGGTACATCAAAGAACAGAAAGTAACTACCCTTTAAAATCAAAGAGCGGATGATTGAGTGTTTGGGGACAGCGTGGTGCTAAAACTGCACTGAAAAATGCAGTCGTGTGTGTGCATGCACTCCATTTGCTCCCGTCAATGTCTGCTCATGGCTTTGCCTGCAGGCGCGTCCTCGTGCGAGCGTCAGTATTTTCCGGGCACGCAGAAGCGTCCGTTGGTAAACCGTCACCTGTTTCGGTATGCATGAATGTGTGTGATCTCCTCCTCATTGCGGCAACGCGGGGTTTTCCTGCGTTCGGGGGCCTGTCAAACATGTGTGAACTGCTCCTGGTGTGACATCTCTTCATATGACTGTAGATCCAGCCGCAGTTTCCAGATTACGAACTTCCAAAGAAACCAACGACAAACCCAGTGCCGGCAAAACTGTTCCAGGAAACTTATAGCTTTTACCAACCAGTTGACACTCCTTTCGCAATCGATAGCACAGTGAATGAGCAGAGACGGAAGGTATTTGGACCTCTGGCTTCTTAGTCACATCAAAAACACGAAGCCGTGTCCAACATTTTGCATGTCAAGGAATTTCGAGTCATATTTTGTTCCAGGAATTTACATCTGGGAAGGCTGCACCCTCCGTCCGTCCGTCCGTCAACAGTCTGAGCACCGCCAGATACACACAGAGTGAAACGCATTGTGTGATTAATTAATTCTTAGTTCTTACATAAATGTCAAATGAGAATAAATGACCATTTCATGTAATAATTGGCGTGGTGAGATTTTGTGACATCAAATCTAGTGTTTGGTGAACAAAATATGTGAGAAAATGAGTTAAAGAGACGGTAGAGATAAGGCCGTTATTCTGTCGGAAGATTTAAGCATCAAGTTTTCATGATATGCGTGGCATTGTTTGTCGTCGGTTTAACTTCATCAGTGGTTTAGCTTGTTAGCTAGCATTTGCTAATTTCCATTAAGTACACAGCCGAGGCTGAACGGGGTTTCATTCGTTTTGAAGGTTTTTGGTCATAAACCAACGTTTTGGAAAATGTTTAATTTGGACCTTACGATGGCGCAATATGAAAAGTCAACAACAGCAAATATCTGTAAAGATGTTGAAGGATTATCCATCAGATAGTCCCAAGAAACGTCACCTTGAACCACACACACAACCTGCTGGTAGGCCATACGTGGTCTTGCTGAATTTCATGGCAATCCATCCAATAATCATTCAGATGTTTCAGTCACAAAAGCACTGGACTGACGGGAAGAGCGACCCATCAACCGACCGACCAATATCGCCATCATTAGAGCTCTGCCCGGCTGAAAGTGATCAAAAGGGTTTTCTCCGATCAGATATGATATATGGAACATTTTGATGATCTGCTCCGTTCGCTCATATGTTCTTTTGCCATTGACCCGTAGAAGTCCCCAAACGGTTGGTATCAAACGCCCTTGTTTATTTAATACTTCTTTTCCAGCAGACGAAGAAAAGAAAGTGAGAGAAAAGGCGTGACTCGTTGACAATTGGAAGACGGTGGAAGAAACTGTTGCATAACATGATTGGCAGAATGAATAAAAAGAAAAGTTGGAGTAAGATTAAAAGATTAAAACAAGACGGTGTGTAGGGTGTGGGGGGGGGGGGGAGAGGGACAGGATGCCGCATTTGATGTGATACCAGAACAACAAAAATCAAAAACGACAAAGGCGTGGGTGATGATGGGAAGATAAGATCATAAACTGTGGGAATACCACAGGTGTGTTGGCGTTGGGTCATGGACTTCAGGTGAACTCGGAATGATGTGTCTAAAGCCCAGCAGGTGCAGGAGTCAAGCGGAGTTCAAGGCACACGCACAGACGCACTCAAAACACACGCTTGTGTTTGTTTTGCTATACTTGAGAGGACCTAGAGTGATAGAAATGCATTTCTTAGCCCCCAACCATCACAACTGCATGTCTATTCACAGTCTACTCTACCCGTAACCCTAAAACAACCCCACAAGTCAAATCGGTCCTGAAAAACATGGATGTACAAGAACACCATATAAAAAAAATGAACTCGCATTGTGACTGAAGTGAATCCAAGACGAGCTCATCTTTTGATGTGAAACCCACATGACCTGACATGTACTGCGAGTAGAAAGCTCTCTATTCAATCACGACTTCTGCAAAATGACGTTCAAATACAACTAAATTGCTTCATTAAGTTTACAGCTTCTTCATATCCACTTACACATGACTACATAGCTGCATATCCTGTACTCGGATGCTTTTGTTCCAATTTAATAAGCAGTCTCTGCAGATATTTTTGCATTATCTCTTCATTTCATGCCACAATAAATCAGATTATCCCAAGAACGTATTTTCCCGGTGGGTGAAATAGCTCAATGACGACACCGTGACACACTGCTAAGAAGAAACATGATCTCTCCATCTTAGTGCTTTTCCTCATAACTTTTAACCACAAGAGGGGAGTCCAATTGATCCAAGATCAATAGAAGTGAAGAAAAAGGGAAGCAAGTAAGAGACAAAAGAAAGAAAAAAGAGGGAGACAGAAGAGGACTCGAGGAGAAGTCGATAAACGTCGGGAAACGGATTGCTAAAGGTAAAGAAGAAAAGAAACAAAGATAGCAGGATGGAAGGAAGAAGCAGAGCGGAGAAATGAAAGAAAGATGGAGAGAGCAAGAAAGGGAAGAGGATGATGAAGGGCGAAGAAGGTGTGCATCAGATGTGTGCCTTGGACCTGCCGGTGAACCTCCTCTATCAGCCCATTAACATCTAAATTGTTGAAGAAAACTCCATTTCTTTATCGGTGCCATCATGCACACACACTGACTATTTTGACTACACTTGCCCTCAAGTTCTTGGGCTCTTATCTGCTTTTTATGAAGGAACAATGGCTTCTTTCAGCCCTCTGCCCTCCCTCTGTCCAACTCTCTCTCTCTCTCTCTCCTTCTCCCCTCGTCTTCCTCAGCCTCTCTCCATCCTCGGAATGCAGATTTCCGACCACAGGGTTTGAAGTCGGGACTGGAGGGGAGCTAATTATTATGGAAAAGAGAACAAGACACGGAGGGGAGGAAGGAAAAAGAGATAGAGGAGTCGGGAGGGGGAGAAAGAGACGGACAGATGTAGAGATGAAAAAGGAGGAGAAGAGCAGCACTGTTGTTCATTAGCAGAAGGAAGACGCACACAAAAAGCCAAAGAAACAAACACACTGAGGAGTGAGGAGTTCATTTCCCGCACTTTAAATGCACTTTAAAGGGCTGGAGAGCAGCTGGGCCATATCCCAGCATGCACTGGGCATGGAAAAAGGGATAGAACTTGGGTTCTGATCCACCTGACTAGAATGACTTTGTGAAAGGAAGGAGTTAGTTCTAACCAGTGATATCATACCACCTTAACACAGCATTGGTCAGAAGCTACTTGGTTAAAATCATAGTTTGGGTTTTCAAACCTACGTGGTTTGTTCTGGTTGAATCAGATTCCGGTTTGTTCGGGCGGATCTGAACACAGCAACTGGACGACGGGAAGACTTTGGAGAAAGTGGTGAAGTGCATTCTGGGGCGGTTTGTTTGTGGTGGGAACGTGACTGAATGCACCTTCCAAGGCCATCAAGCCAATACACTTTGAGTACCACTGCACGGCTTGACATTAATGCTCCGGGCAAGTGGAATGCCGAATGCTGTAGCCCAATCAGGGAAGCAACAAATAACTGTGATCTTTGTTAGGGATGTTGCCAATCGACTACGTTTCGGGCAAACGCAGATCATCGCTGTAATTTTCCAACTGTGCAAGTGAGACAGAATAAGGGAAATACTCCTGACGCTGCAACAAAACGAATCCCGGCCTAACAAATGTGACATGCGCTGACGTTTGAAGACTTCATCTACGCAACCGGCATTTCCCATTTAGTGCTAATATCCAGGCGGGCCGCCCAGGTGCATTAACAAGAGCCAAGTACATTTTAAAATGAATTTATGGTGATTCTCATCAATGTAGATTTCATGCAGTCAAGATCTTAATGTTGCCAAGTGTTGAGAGCTTGTCATTGAGCTTCATGTTGATAATTTATTCCACTGCGTCTGTGCTGCTTGCACAGTGTTTGTGCCAACACAAACCGAGCGGAGAGACAGTTTGAATCACAGCCTCAGTAATGAGGAGGAAGTACTGAGCCATTAGCTAATACAGTGCTGCCGTAGTGCGGCTGCAAGTCTTACGGCTGAGGCACCATTCTCTCAGAGCGTGCTGATCGAGGGAACTCAGCGGGTGATTTCTGTCGAATTTGAAAGGTGAGAAGATCAATACCACCGTCATATATCCGTATATATGTGGTTAGCGTAGCATAAAGACCAGCTAGCCCGGCTGTAAAGCTTGGTTATTGACATGTTACATCTTGTTTGTTTAGTTCGTAAACGCAACATGTCGCACGGGTAAGACTCTCGTCACTTTGCAGTTAGTTCAACTTTTCCTCACAGAAAAAGTGCATTTTTATTTCTTTATCAAGGAACCACACATTGCTTCTCTTTGCAAGGTTGGATCAACCTCATCACACCAAAGATGCCGCCGTTAAAAGGGAATGCATGTCTGCATCAATCAATGAAGCTGGTGGGTTATGATTCATTTAACTCATGCATCCTGCACGATCTGCGTTTTGCCGTATACTTAAGACTTTAATCTTAAAATATGTTTGTGTTTTCTCAGAATATTTCTCCCCCCCTCCCCTTTTTTTCCCCAGCGTGACCTACAATGGCCCCAAGACGGCGTTGAAATATCCATAGTCCACCCAGCGTTCCTTTAAAAATGCCACGTAACAACCGAGCTTCAGCGATTCTCTTCCAACCTTTTAAATCTCATAAGTTCTTATTCCTACTGTCACCAAATCCCAGAAGAATCGATGCCTCCTGCCCCCCTTAAAGATCCCAGATCTTCTCCCCGTTTTATTTTGGAGAAGACGGGGTAAAATATGATTGTTGTCATATTATTGGCTGGGGAGCACAGCGGGTACGACGGTCTGAAATATAACAACTGGGATGTTGGTTTGTGTCCCAGACCTCTGCTCAAGTCCATCTGATGCCACGAGACGCTGGAGGGGGCTTAACATGCTGGAAAGCTGACGGACGATGAACACACACACACACACACACACACACACACACACACGAACGCAGGAAAAATCACAGGAGCACACGTTGATATACAGACACGAGCAGAAAAAAAACACAATGACACACATACGGTGCAAATGGAAACTAGATGTGCATGGGAGATTTATACGCACATCCATCAGGGAGTGTGTTCTCCCAAAAGTCATCACTCTCTTTTGCAGGCTGGCCACTTATGCTAAGTAGCGGTGTGGAAGGGAGAGAAGCTGCAGTGGGATTGGTGCAACAAAAACGATGAACTCATTTGTTCCTCAGCAACATTTTTTTCTTCACCAACATCATTTAGCACAAACCGTGACAGCAAACACGCAATGTCGTTATCGAAAGACGAGACAAAAATTTTGTTTAAAACTTTTTGGTACCTTCTTACCCCCCTCTGTCCAAAACACACACACACACACACACACACACACACACACACACACACACACACACACACACACACACACACACACACACACACACACACACACACACACACACACACACACACACACACACACAGTCGGGTTCAGGTGGGTAAGACGGACACGGGACTAGAACTATTCGAAAACAGCAGACAAAATGAAAGCGGAAACATTTTGACTAAAATGCAATGACTTTTCCAGCCACTACAACTAGATGAATGAAAAGAATGAAGATAAAAGAAGTAAAAGAGGGGGAGCGGGAGGGGGGTCTGAAAGAAAGGACAGACAAAAGAGAGACCATAATGAGACAAACGGGGTTTGTGCTGCCGGCAAACACACCGACGTGACCAAAACCAAGTGGTCCTCCTACAACCCCCCCACCTCGCAACACACACACACACACATACCCTAAAATACAACATCTCACTCCCATCGAGCTCTGGGGGGGGAGATATTTGTGGGGAGCGCTTGGTTTGAAAACAATGTACGTTCCACGTCTTCCCTGTCGCTGCACAGAGACAAACAAGACTGTGGTCCCTTCCCTAGAGACTGTGTGTGTGTGTGTGTGTGAGAGAGAGAGAGACCTCCCAAACGTTTCCACAATAATCAAAAAGATGCAATCAAAGATGGAATGAGAAGCAAAGACAGAGCGAGAGAGAGAGAGAGAGAGAGAGAGAGTTTCTATCCACTCGACTGAACATGAACTCTGATGTTTCACAGTAGAGAAGCAGACGTTACTGATTGACTTTCATGCCAAATATGTATTGCAGTGAGATGCTGATCCGTCCAGATGCATTTGTTAAGATGTGGCAGTTCAACTTTCCAAGGGCAACAATTAGCATTGTTAGCACTCTAGCGTCGGCGTCACTCTTCAGACCCTGAGGTTGCAGCCTGGTCCCGTCTGACGTGCTCGCACGTTTCTGAACTTTAAGATGTTTCAGAGATCATCAGTGTATGCATATTAGCAGCGACATAGAATATGAGGTGGACGTTTGACTGGTCTGTAGGATTAAGCCAGTCTTAGTTTTGCATCAGTCTGTGGAAGCTTATTGCTACTGGGGACAGTGGGTTTATCAGAGTTTTGGCTAAATAAATATTTTCCTGCTGCAACTGGAAATGGGATTGATGAGAGTAAATTCTCTGGGTTCTGTACAACAAGTGTCCCTTTTAACATTTATCGAGTATATTAATCGATGATGCACACTGGAGAGATGAGATTGATCACGCAGTAAACGGCGGTGGAAAGACACTGGAGGGGATAATTACGTCGACTTGGAGGGATGATAAGTGGCTTTGGAAGTTTTAAGGTCGGTAAATTATCTTATGTTGTACTAAGTGCTGCTTAGTGCATCGGCCGAGCACGAACCGTCTTCCCTTTCCCAGTCGGCCCCGGTCTAGATGTTTAAAAGTGTAAAAACGGTATCTGTCGTTTCCCCGAATGTGACGCCAATTCGCCGCGCCAATAAAAACACTGGAAGTGAAAGTTAACGAAATGACAGAAGCCGTAGGATGACACCGACGGAGAAAATGAAAGTGTGAACGAGGTCGCGACCCGAAAGCTGGAAGCTGCGAGCTCGAGCGAACCCCGACGACGCAAGTTTCCAATTTGCGCTAATTATTACAAGATGAGAAGGAGCGAGAGAGACGGGAGGGGTTTATGTAAGTGTGAGACGCGGAGGAAGTTTGCTCGATGTTTCAGGAGGCCGATGACACATCTGGTAGAACAGAGGCCCGCAATGAACCAGAAGTAAACAGAGAGGCAAGAACAAGAGCAACGGTAAACATGAAGAGCCACGGTCGATTCACTTTGACAGACATCTCTGGAATAATAAGAAGAAGTCGTCCAAAGACAACAACATATCACAACTGTTTCAACAGGACTTTAGTGCCATATGGTAGCATACGATCAGCACCTGCTTATGTTTAAAATCCGTCTTTTATAGTCTAGTTCAGCCCAGTTTTAATCCAGCCGTCTGTTCATCCTGTGATCTTTAAGCGTTCTGCCTATAGCGGGGCCAACACTGTGTTTGGCCGAACGTCAGCGCCAGAGAACGGGCGAGTAGTTAGCCAACATCCTGTGCATGGCGTCCACTTGAGGACATCTCAGTTGTTCACTTGGCTGAACCGTCGTCATGGTTCTTGTGACGCCGCGGTGGTCTGTGTCACCGGTGCTCGACGGTGTTTGGACTCACATGATTACATCGCATTGTCGTTTTGCTTATTTTAAGAGGAATATAACCCAATAGGTTCATTGTCGTATTTAAAACTAGAAACGCCGCGTCACGGCTGGAGAACTCCGCCGAACTGGCCAAGATGCAGTTTGCGTTCATGTCTGACCAAAACAAATAAATAATGCAGTGAAACACGAGAGAATCAGCCGAATGAAGAAACACAAGGACACAATAAGAGGATGGATGGTGACGACGGTGATGAAAGCTGGAGGTCCACTGGGTATGTCGATGCCACCGGCCTCTTGCTTGTAGTTCTTGTTTTTTCTCAATGGAAACAGTGTGCTGGTATTTAAGACAGTCGACTCTGTCCCAGCGTTTAGCAGTGTGTGTGTGTGTGCTATTTTCACAGGGATACTAACAGGATTTAGCTGAGCCATTTGACCATTAAGTTAATTATCCTCCGACTCCACACACACACACACACACACACACACACACACACACACACACACACACACACACACACACACACACACACACACACACACACACACCTCCAATCAGCATTCTGATATTCGATCCCCTCCACCTGACAGCTTCCAGCTCCTTGTCCAGAAAACCGACCCCCACACACACACACACACACACACACACACACACACACACACACACACACACACACACACACACACACACACACACACACACACACACACACACACACACACACAGGAGCCGAGACGTTCCCGGCTATTTTCCTAAGACTGGCATTCTGAGCCCATTCCCAATTATCCTATAACTACCTTGCAAAACACACACGGGAGGAACGTGTGAATACATACATACACACACACTGCTGGGAAATAGACACAAATATATGGCAACATACAATCACACACACACTGCTGGAAGCAGGACATGGCTTAAAGCGTGGGTGGACATTTGTTATGTGTCCAAAAGCAAATTAACATAATTGATACAATTAAAATGTCAACAACTTTTCACAATGGCGCCTTTTATAAATCACGGCGTGAGAGAGAATGAAGGGAATCAGGGGGAGATAGAACATTTAAAGAAGTAGTCAAAAACAATCACAATGTAATGAGCGAATTTGCTGCCGATTTGCCGTAATGCTGTTAAACTGTTAGCGAGCTCTGTTGGATACTGCGTTATTAAATTCAATTATGTAAACTATGTAAATTAGCGGTTATCTTGCCAGCTACAGTTGTTGGGACGATGGCAAATATCCAAATAATGGTCAACGAATAGACTTCCTCTTTCACTCCCGGTCTCTGCTTACAGTCCGATGAGCAGCTTGAGATGCGAGAATGAAGCCGGAGTTGAGAGACGATGTTTACAACCGGATTGTTTCACATGTGGCTGCTACACACAGTTAGTCTTTTATGTTTTAGCGAATACAAAAGCTAAATCATCGTCAGAGGACAGCCGATTGGTTTGGAAGTTGTATTTCGCCCAATGCATTCCACTTCATTCCACTTTATCTGCATGCAACCAAAGCCTGCTAGTCACTTGCTGGGTTGAGCAGAGGCCTCAACTGTGGAAAGAAAAACCCCAAAGTGTTTTGGTGGAAAGACCAAGAGATGACCAACAATGAAGTGGAAAGTTGCGGACAGAGAATGATCAAAGACGAACCGTTTGGTGAGAACAAATCAAACGAAACTCATGGAAATGTAATTCAGACAACTCAATCCAGGCATTTCCACGAACATGCCAAAGTTTACAATTAGAAAAACAAATTTTCTAAACCCGAAAAAGTCCTCATGGACACATTAACATTTTTTCTACCTGATTTATATGGAAACAAGTTTTGAAGAAGATTAAATTAGAGGACAGGGGGTTCTATTAATCAAAGGCAAACGCCGTGCTGTCCTAAACAAACAGTGCGCCTGGTGATGAAGAGTCCGAGCGGGGACGCACTCGCTGGACATCTCAGTCAGAGCTGTGTGGAGACCGGAGGAGAAATTACACCCTTAATATAGACGCATATGCATTTGTGGTTGAGGCATGAACGACCCGACAAACGCTCCACTGCAAGACAAATCAAACGTGGCTTTGGAAACGTCTGAACGATCTCTCAACTATGTCTGCTCCAACCGCCCTCAAGTGCAGAGCCGCTCGCTTTCATGTTCGGATGAAAAGCGGAAACTTTCACCGACAGGCGCCGTCCACAAGGAGGCTTCAATTTTACACAGGGGAGGCTTTTATTTTGAAATGGCTCATTAGGTCCATTTATTTGTGTCAAGCAGGAGTCGGAACAACGAGGGATAGAGCAAGACGGAGGAGACGTATTTATGCTTGGGTCACGTTGGACAGAGAACGTGTCACTGGTTAGTGTACACACACACACACACACACACACACACACACACACACACACACAGTATATGCATTTAGAGGCGGCCGAATATCAGAGGGAAACAGCTCAGACTTTCTCCTGGCGGCTAGAAGCCTGAAAGCCAAACAAGATAATAAATTAATTCAGAGTAACGATACGTCCACTGTGCTCTGCAGACCGAACACTGTCACTCAAACAGAGAACAGTAAGAGTTCAACTTTGACACTTTCGGAATGCTTCCAGTCAGAATTTCAGCATCATTCAATTTCATGTGTTGATGCACAAATTTGACCACATTTCCCACAAACCCTGCCTTTTGAAGATGAACAGGTTATAGCTTTTATTATTTATTATATATTGAACTACCACTGGCTTCTTGAATTATCGGAAGTATTTTTAAAGCTGTCACAGTGTTTGAATTGAACCGCTATACGTTAATAAACTTGCCTGATAAGATGATAAGTGCAGGACTGTTCGGATTTGTCCTTCAACCACCTGAACATTGGAGTGACAAATGCCTGCAGGTATGTTGTTTCTCAGTGAATAAGCCCACCCGGCGGCGAAGCCCTGGTCTGCTGCCGTCGCAGGCGTGAAGAAACGGGGGTCTGGCTGCGACAGACTAATCAGGATTGCTTTCACAGTAAAGCGAGACGCGGTTTTGATTGATGACTGTTGTTACTCTTCCCATAGCTCCGTGTACAAGCAGGCACCAAACTCTGTTTGTGAGCAGTTTAATTAAGAAAGACTTCAAGAGCTCGATGACATCTTTCACCTTTCTGATGACAGAGAGTTACTCTATTCATTGAGCTTTTGCATTCAAAGCTTCTATTGAGGCGTTTGAATGAAGCTTCAAATGTCTGTAAAAAAAAACAAATCCTCAGTTTGAATGAAGTGACTCATCGATTAAAGGAGTCATTCTTTAATGGACATTATATTATCTTCCAGTTCGTGCTTCCTTTTGTGTGGAGAGTCTTTTGAACGCAGTAGATAGTTTGAAAGGCTAAACGCCAACAAATAGGGATTGAAACTGAATATTGTGTGAGAGAGACAACATGTTATGAATCATAGCATCTATTTTCTTTGATAGCTTTTGACTTTTGGACCTTACAACCCTCTGGATGATTCACTACCAAGCCGGTATGAAGGACGCTTCAAACTATTCGGTGTAGCCTTTCTAAAGTTCTGAAGAAAAAAACGAAATACCGGTAAATAAAAACAAGGGCACTCATATTAAACCAGTAAGAACTCTATTAAGAGAGACTCGTCCCAGCTCGTCTTTGACTTCCAACAATCATACTGAAGCATCTAATGGCCGAGCTTTGTTAGAGATACAAGAGGAGAGTAAGCAAACCTTAGTTTGCGTACCGAGTACTGAGCCTTGCCACTCAGCCTATCACTGCCAAGTATCGGGGGTGATATCAGGTACCCAGACTGCCACAGGTTGGTGATCCAACAATGAAATGTTGGGACTAAACACCCTCCATCAGGCTCCACGTGGGCTATTCTGAATTCACTTTTGATTGATATTCCTCGTCTCTTTCAACTCTTCTGCATTCTTTGACCCAATCCCCCCCCGGGCACCAACAGTTCACCCTCTTCTCTGCAATGAAACAAACAAAACCACGTTGAACTCTGAACCGTGGCACTTTAAATCACGTTGGAAGGCACAACTGCCAGATGCGTATTCGATAAATGAGGTTGTCTTTTCTCTTCACCGAACTCTGAAGTCAGCTGCAGAACAGTTGCGACATGGCACAGTGAAAGCAGGAGCTCCCGTTCGCCTGCAAACACGTGGAAACTAGAAGCTGCACAAACACAGGAAGAGAGTCAGGCGGAGGTCAGAGAGCCCATACTGAGTTTCATCACACCATCTTTGACTCAACTACTGCATCAAGTCAAGGGGAGAGTGACATAAGTGATGAACAAAGGCAAAGTACGCTCTTATCGCCCAATCTCCATCTTCACTCCCCTTCCTTCGCTTCCTTTTCCCCTCCCCTCACTCCCTCTCTCCCTCTCTGTCCCCGTCTCATCATCTTTCATCCAGATGCCATGTTGTTGACGAATTCAATCAAACGCTCATTTGTCACCGTCTGGCAAACACACACTCTCACACCAGGAATGGGAGCGCCGTGTGCTCCGACGGGGGGAAACAATGGCTGGATGCGTCCCGAAGAAAACCTTTGTGCCACACGCCAAAAAAAGGGTCGAGGGTTAAATGGGGAATCAGAAGTAAACACGGTTGTTCCTGTTGCATTTGTGATATATAACAAACTTTCCAGCCCCGCCTCCGGTGACTTGGATTCCCCCCTCTTGACTCAGAAGCACAGCCAAAGGTTCCCAGATGCTGAATAACACAATGCAAAGTTTACCAGATATCAGTCACTTCGTGTTAACATCATGCAGAGTTTACTCCTGCAGCCATTGGCACAAAGAACGTGCTGCGAGTGATTATTGACGTCTCGCATCGGCTTTTCATTTCGTGTGCAACGGTCTCAAACTCTTCAGGGAGTTCAGTTCAATGCACCAAGTCACTCAAGTGGCCCGGTTTTAAATTGTAAAGCGAATTTTACTTTCCTGAGCCGTGCGGTCCCTCGACTGGAATCTGACTTTAACTTTATTGGTCAATGGCAGCGCCTCCGCCCACTCCTCCGGCTCCTACTGAGAGCATGGACCGCCGCAATAAGATCATCGTATGAAGCGCGGTGGGAACGTGTGAGGACTCGCTTCAAAAAGATCTAAAGCTTTGTTCCGTGTGCGTAAACTCGACTTTAATCCCGTTATAGCCCTTTTACTGAAATGTATAATTTGACTCGTGATGATGAGAAACAGAACCACAGAAGGTCTGACACAGTATTGTCACATTATCGCTCTAGTAGTCAAACCGTTGTAAATTAACAACCTCATCACCACGATTCTGCAAAACCCCAGATTAACGTTTTGCACTTTCTGCTCATCTTTAAATGGGGACTATGGTATCGTTAGGGTAAGTTTATGGTTAATGGTAAGTTTAGGGAAAGATTGAACTTGAACTTGGATGAAGGTTAGACCTCCACACCCTAACTTTCCACCTCGGTGGGCTGTATATAAGAAGTGGACTGCTGGTTTGAAGCCTCGAGTTTGGCCTTTTGAACGACGCCATCTTGGTTTCTGCAACCAGAAGTGACAGGACAAGGCGAATAAGCACAATATGACATATTTAGGCCACCAAAATGTTACAATCAACTTGCATGCACTGGAAACGCACTGTGCAAGGGTTGAAGTTGTAAGACGAAAGCCGGGACAACTCTCAGACTGGACTACGTCAGCCCCGCCCTAAAGCATACCCTGCTTTATGGTCTATTTGACTCTAAAGAAAGAAAGAAAGAAACTTGTCCGGAGCCTTTGAGAGTGGCTGCAGGATGTGTAGAGACCAAAGACTCGTTTAGAGGAAGAGATTTGGGAGATGGGGACGATATGGGAGAGAAGGCACAGAGCAAAGACAGATCCAGGTGTTTTTAATTCAGGCTGCTGAGAAAACGGCAACCAAAAGAAAAATGAAAGGAAGAGGATTAAAGATAGAAAATAAAATCAATCCGTCCCTTGCAGAGAAGATTTTTCTGGTTTTGTGTTTTTCAAATTATCATTCTGTGGTCTGCACGTGTGTGTGTGTGTGTGTGTGTGTACATGTGAGTGTTTAAATGTGTGTGTGCATTCTGCATAATACAATCTGTATTTAAGCGACAAAAGGGCCAGCTGTGTGTGTGTGTGTGTGTGTAACCTACGTGTAAATACTTTTGTGCCAGTGTGTGTGTGTAAGCGCTCAAGTGTGTGTGTGTGTGTGTCTGTGTGTGTGTGTGAGAGAGAGACAGATGGATTAGTGCTGTTGACTATGTGTTATAAGTCTCATTGCTGTGCTAAGAGATGTTTTATCACACTGACACTCAACTACGACATTTAGCAAAGACAACCCACATCCCATACACACACACACACACACACACACACACACACACACACACACACACACACACACACACACACACAAGCGTTTGGGGGTGAATAAACATGAACAGCAGTCATATATTCACGTGAATAACGTGATGCGTTCACTGACAGTGAAACTTTATCTCTTCAGACTCTATTCCAAAAACAAACACGTTGCATGTGCCACACATTCTGCTCTTTCCTCACAGATTAAGAGGTTTTATTTCAGTAATAAAAGGATAACTTTTGTATTTTTAAGTCTATTTCTCGCACTTCTTTTCCGTCAAGTGAAATATTTTGAAATTGGTCCAGCGTTGAGGGAGAACGCTGCCGACGGCAGTAATGTAATCGCTCTGGGGAAACTCCTCATTGTCAATGCACGTCCACTAAAACTGGGTGTTTCTGCCGCCGAGGCTCAGACTGTTATTGTAAGTGTCTGACAACATTATGGAAAGAACCCTCCAGAGAAACATGTCATTTTTCTTGACCTTTCACTTTCCGTTTGTTATTTTTATCATGCGACTCGTTGCTGGAAGACAACGGTGGGAAACGCGAGTGGCAGCTGGAGAGATTGGTGCCGGTGTGGTCGCAGTTTGTTGTGTTGGAGAGCAGAACGCGTAGATCAGTGTTGCGCAATGTCAGGCTGAATATTTAGCTTCATCGCTCTTATTTCTGCCAAAAAGTTTAAAAAAGTGTGTTTCCTGAAGAGTCTAACTACTCCTTTAAGATTGCCTCCTGTGTAGATGAGGTGATCCTCACACACACACACACACTTTAACAAACGGGTGATGTAGCTCTGTTTATCGTTCACATACACACAGACAAAGCAGACGAGCTTAGCAACGGTCACCGAGTCTACAGACAGGACGGCCTCCAAAAACAGAGTGATGTCACTCTATAGAAAAAGCAACACACACACACACCTCTCCATCACACATACACACATTTCATTAACAGTGGTGTGTAGATATTAGCGCGGAGACAATACAAGTGATTATTCATAGAGCACAACAGCACAGGGGCCCAGACACGGACATGTACGCGACCACACCGATTCTTTTGGGTGATTTCTATTACGGAAAAACTACAAAATCTGTCATTTCGGCAAAAAAAGAGAGAAAAAAACAAGGCCCGTGATGGAGAGACTGAGACATTAAATATAAAGGTTGACACACAAATAAGAGATACAGCGAATTAAATACGACAAACCTATAAGATCTAAATACAAATAACCTGTTAAAGAGTACAAGATAGGACAGGAAGTTGGATCAAGGAGTGGATTAAGAGCTTCTCTCTGCGTCCCTATCTGAGCTACGAGCCAGCGGTCAAATCAAATCGTCTTACGTTTCAACCCAAACAGCTTCTTGGGCTCCGTCACGGCTAATATTGATGCATTGTGCTCTGGGATTTAACCCGATCCAAAACCACAGCGGCCGACTCGGCGATCCCTCAGGTGTCAGCGAAGGACTAATACCTGGAATCAAACACATCTGTCTCTCGCCGACGCTTTGTTCTGGCGGCTTTTGGCCGAGGAGCCGAGCGGCGGCCGGAGGGAGATGTGGGATTACTGTCGGCCAGCGCACCAATCCATCTCCGAGAGGTTTCACACACTATTCCAACTCTGCTGCTCTCACCATTATGGAACGCCATCTCATTCAACATAAAAAAAACGAATCAATACATAAATAAATATGGCTATGAAATAAGAAATAAATGAGTGAGGCAACAAGCATACAAATAAATAAAAATATATAAATGAGCCGATACTGTTCTGGCCTGAAGGCTAACGAGGTTTGTTTTCCTGCAAGGCTCTCTGGGCCCCATAACAGCTAATATTCCTGTATTGTATTCCAGGGTATAGCCTGATCCAAAACCCACGACTGGCTGAGGATTCCCTCTGGTTTGTCTCTCTTTTCTTCTTATTCTCTTGTCTGTGTATTTTTGGTTCCAGCAAAGACAAAGTGCACAAAAGGCGTCTTATTGCAGGTCAAAGTGAGAACGCGGCGGGAATCACCGCCAGCCACCAAACATGATGGTGCAACTCTGTCTGGGGGGGGGGGGGGGGGGTAAAACTCATGAAACTGTTGGTTGAAACAGTGGCTGAATGCGGGTAGTTTGAAGACAAAAATAGTTGTCTGGGCTCAACGTAAATCTGTCTGGGCTTCGTCACAGCCAGCAGGACAGTATTCTGTTCCAGGACATAGCCTCATCCAAAACCACAACAGCTGGCTGAGGAGTCCCTCTGGCCTCAGGCATGGCTAATACCTGGAATGAGACACGGATCAGTTACTCCCTCTGTCTCGGCAGATCTCTTGTGGGATTTTGAAGGCCGACGCTGATGTTCTCGGCCCGCCGGCCGATACTCAATACAGTACCTTTGAATTCTTCAACGCTTCTCGGTGCCAAAATCGCCCACAAAATTAGTTATGTGACGGAAAATGGGAACGCATCTGAAACGGCGTTTAAGCAATGGAAAAAAACACGATCCGACAATAATGAAATATGTTCCTGCATGTTTTTGTGGAACCTCTTCAGGAACCATTTAAATAGTGAAATAAGACGAAGATAAGTGAATACATCATCTCCACGTGCACCTCCTCTGTTTTGGTGTGTGACAAACTGAAACAGAAGCAACTTAGAAGGTCGTAAATATATTATAACGTGTCCCATACCAGGTGCAAACTGCAGGATGTTGTTGCTACTCCGCATGATAAATGCTTGACATAGTCCTGATGAAAATACCAGCATGCATCATGAAATTGTTCTATTATTAGAAGTAGAGTCATTTTCTCATAGACTCCTATACAACCAGACTTCTTTCTGCAACCGGAGGAGTCGCCCCCTGCTGGCCAGTAGAGAGAATGCAGGTTTTAACTTCCGCAGTGGGTATAAAAAGGTTACTCACTCCAAACAATACAGTCCTAGAATTAGATTAATGTCAACATGGGAATAAGGTGCGTGGAAATGATCTGTAGAGATTATAAAAACCAAATGTGTTTCTGGTGATGTCACACACTTTATCCATCTCTCTTTCTTTTTGTCTCCCAAGCAGCTACTGGAGTGCGACCCACACTTCCGTTGTTATCACACACACTTGCAGTTCCTCCCACATGTGTTTTCCATCCTTTGTCCTGGCTGCCTGTGTGCATCAGAGGAGGAGATCTCTGTGCACTCCTTGCAGAAGCAGGCTCGTACAGAGAGACGCCGCGTGCCATACGGCCGATGCTGCAAACGCCGACGTGGCGTGGCACGCCGCAATGCCGTCTACAAAACCACAAAACGGAAATAAAAGCAGACGCGGTCATTTTGTTTTCAGATAATATAATCACTTATTCCAAAAATATATCACGATAGCAATCTGAAGACCTTGTTTTTTCCTGTACATTCAGATAATAAGAGCTTATAAATAAAACCAGCGTGTGTGATTTGAATCTGTCTCTTTGGCGCCATCCACCTAAACTCCACAGACGTGGGGGGGATGTGTGCACTACTGCCTCTATTTCCTACAAACAACAACGTCTTCCATTTGAAACTAAAAACACAATACTATAAACTGGAGCATTAAGTGGACTGCACTAACTGCTGATGAGACTTCTCTCTGTACTTCGCTTTATTTCATTTAATTATATTTATTTATTTTAGGGGGGGGTCAAATAGATCGTTGTGTGCTGAAGAGATTGTAAAGCCCAATATCTGATATTTGTGATTTCCTAGGGCTTGTATTGTGAAAGGCAGGTGCTCGGAGGCGGTCCAGAGAGAGGAAGTGGTGATTGCATCTCTACAGGAGCGGTAACACGGGAGATAACGTCTCAGCATCATGAGGGTGTGTTTGAAGCTCTAAAAAGGTCACAGAGCTGCTTTGTGGCTTTTGATACGGAACGAAATAAAAAGTTATTTGTTTGGACACACGATGAAACATGCATGCACACCTACACACACACACATCAACTGCCAGCATTGCACACGTAATTGCTCACATACATGCATACACAACGCACACACGTGTCCAGGAACACGGTTACACGGAAACAAAGAAGCAGCTGAAGGAGGGAGGGAGTGAAACGGAGGACAAGAGGAGGAAAAGAGATGAGAAGAAAAGGAAGAAAGATGGAGAATCACAGGATGAGCGGCGTAAAGGAGAAGATTAAGAAAAAAAAGAAGGAAGGAAGAAACGAGACAGTGAAGGAAAGGAAGGAGGAAACAATGATTCTCTGGTTGGAGTGAAAAGGGGAAACGGTAAATGCTGTGTAGCATTTATAGTTCAGCACTTTTCAGGGTCACTCTGTTCACTGACCCCCAACACACACACACACACACACACACCGCTCTCCCTCTGCTTCCTTTCTGTCTGCATGATATACACTCCCACAGAACACACACACACACACACACACACACACACACTCCAACAGTGATGTACGTGACCGAGACTCGTCCATAAAATTTGAAATGGAAAAAATCTCCTCCTGTTGATCTTTTCTTGTTTTACTTTACAACGAGTCGACCTGGGTGGCTTTTGAACGAGAGAGAGAGAGAGAGATCACGAGACGTCCTTTCACATGAACTCTGGACAACGTCCGGAGGATCTGTCCGGATACAGGAGGTGATCCGCGTCGGACGCATTCTCACCTACTGGAAATGTTTGGCTTGGTTTCTGTGAGGGGGGGGCGTAGGGCGTAGGAGTCAGTGTAGGAGGCAGGAAACGACAAACTCTGCGTCCACGTAGCCGGTTTATAATACAGTGCTGCACGGATGATGTGTTGTTCTAGACCAAGCCCGGAGGTTAGCCTCGCACTCGTTTTCTCCACTGGATTTTGGATTATTGAAAATAAGTTCTGTGGAAAACACGCTTTTGATGATACTTACACGTTTTGTTCAGGATAATCTTCACAAATTGAACGTAATTGCAATTGGCAGCATTTAAAAGCTAACGTTGGGCTGTAAAGGAACTTCAAGTCACCGCCACGAAGCTAAAGGCGGACTAGTGTTCAGCGCGATGACCTTTAGTCGTCTCATTTAGCGAATTGCTAGCGACCGCCTTTTTAAAGACACGTAAAAGCTTCACAATTCTCAAGAGGGGTAATAACTGAGGTATGCTATGCCGTAGAACGAAACGTTCAAATCTTTTAAGCTTGCGTTAACCACCGAGTTTATTTCGGGCATCGAACCAAAAACCCATCGACTTCTAGACGAGGAAATGCATTTACAGGTTTGAGGACTCGTTCTTGAAACAGATTCTTGCTGCTCCTCGAAGCTGTCTGGCGAATCTCGACTATTCTCCAGCTAGACATCTAACTTTGTTCGATGTCACCACCATGTCGAACTCAGACGTCTGACTTTGTTCGATGTCACCACCATGTCGAACTCGGACGTCTGACTTTGTTCGATGTCACCACCGTGTCTAACTCGGATGTCTGACTTTGTTAGATGTCTGACTTTGTGTCTTTCTTCTTCACCCTCGAATGTTTGTTTCCTTCCGGTTCTGCGCCGGCCGCATGGCAGGATAAAGTCCACTTACTGTCCGATCCAATCCGCTGGGACATTTGCGTTCTCACATACGGCTCCGCTGGATGATGTCTAAATGAGTTCACGTCTGCAGCGCGTTTGTGTGGGAATGGACTACGAACATGTTGTGGGGACAAACATCTGCTCGTATTCGCAATGCGGGGACTCGATCATCATCTGGGGACAAAAGTCAGGTCCCCGCAACAACACAACAGTTCAGTCACAGAGTTCTCACTCATGGGCAGATTCACCGTGCCGCTCTCTTGTACGCGGCGGGTTACAGTCGGTCACATAGTTCGGTAGTTTTCTTAACCTTTCGCCTCGGTGACACACCGACCGCAGAACACACACGCGCTCCGACACACCTCGACCTCGTTTATTCAGCTGGGTGAAATGTGTGCGTGCTGCTGACACTGCTCTTCATATGTGAAATTAAATGAGGGAGGGAGGGGGGGGGGGATTTATGCTTCAAGAACAACTATTTCTTTGTCAAAGATCTTAATCTTACAATGGTAGAGTTGGGGGGAGAGAGAGAGAGAGATGGGTGAGTCAAAATTTATTTCAGTCATCAATCAGGTTTGCCGAGGGAGGGGGAAGATTTTGTGGACGCAAGTTTAACTTATTCTGTCCAAATGACTGATTCGCCCACCCAAAATCTCCCCTCTGTGACTCCCTCCATTCACCAGAGTTGAACTGCAGTAATCGGAGCGTTTCCATTGGAGTGAATTGATTTCTCTGCAACATTTGTCTGTTTTGGATGCTGGTGTCACCGGGCCTTTGCATGTACTCTGTGTGTATATTATGTGGATTTTGCTTTGTATTTGTATGGGTTTTTCTGGCGCGTTTGTGTGTGATAGAAAGCGTCTAATTGTCCAGTATTTCGCCCAGTCTCAGCAGATGGCGTATGAATCATTCCGTGTTAATATTCTCTGCTCAGAGCGAGTGATTAATTCTTCTAATGGTGGGACGATTGGTCAAACAAACACAGGACTTTAAACCAGGAGACCCGTGTTTGTGTCCCGAAGAGTTATTTTGAAGTTACGGCACCACGATCTTTGTCCTAAACCTCACCGAGTCCTAAACTGTGTCCGTTTTCCGGTAACGACGTGCCGTGAAATGACACAAAAACGTCTTCAATGATGAATGTCCTTAAAATTTCGTGAACGAACTTTTAAGCGTGGGTCTGTCTCTGCCGTACAAATGATGTCGTACTCTGGCTATGCAGTGGTTTCTCCCTCAAATATACAGTTTGCACACACACACACACACACACACACACTTCCAGAATGATGTCTGACCAAAGTCCTTGTGTCCTCATCGAAGGCAGCCCTGACCCTGGATCAGGAATGTGGTGGTTGAGGCTGTGTGTGCATCCTGTATATGCTGGTGTGTTTGTGGATTTCTGGTCGGGGTGATATATGTGGATGTGCAGTGGTGATGTGTCAGTGCATGACATCATGGTGTGTAATGACAGGAAGCTGGCTGCTCTGCGTGGGAATCAGATCCGTTGCACTCCCGTGGGAAGGGGAGGAAGAAACGATCCGTCTACTGCTCTGTCAGTATCGCATAAGATTAGTCCGACGTTTAAAACAACTAGGTGTATAAAAAGAGTTCATTATTAAAACCTATTAATCATTTCACATGCCTTTAATATTCAAATTCATTTTGATTTATTTGTCATATTTTTCGCCGTGTTTTCTCTTTCTAGAAAATGTCTCTTTACGTTAATCTCATCCATTCAATGTTTGGGCAGTCATTTGTATATGTCAATATATAATGTGTTGAAAAACCAAAGTGCTGATGAACCGAAGTTAGTATTTCAAGTTGACTGGGTTTATGGTTGTTTTACAGCGTCAATTAATGTTTTATGGATTCCTTCAGGTACCTAACATTAGTTCTCGGAGCCAATTGTTTTTTTTGGAGAAAAATATTGCAGAGCGACTATTGAAAGAAATAAAAATGTTGAATATAATTGTAAATGCGGTAAAGAGGTATGATTTACCACGGCCAATATTCATGTCACAGCTCCATTTACAGCTTGTTACACTCTTTTGTTTCCAGCGTCTCATTAACATCCACAAGTCAACGGCCAACGGTCGTACATTAGCAGGGAACGGGTACTTTCTCCAGAAAGGTGAGGACAGAACGGGCCGGAGCTTGCTTGTTCTGGATGTGCGTCAGTCCTCAAGGGCTGCCGATGAGTGACAGCGGGTAACGCAACGGGAATGATGATTCAGAGAAGGTTCAGCCGTGCTTGTTATTTCTGTGTGTCTGTGAGCTACCAGCACATACCGGTGGTGCAGTAAGTGTATCGGCCCAGTCCGTAACCACGCGGGAACACTTCCACTTTCCCCCCGATCTTCCGTTTCAGCTTTTAAAAGAAATCGAACCCACAAGGATGAAACGATGACCGTTTAAAGAGTCGCTCTGAGGTTCAGGGTTAGATAAGCTACACCTTTGCCTTCAAGTCCATGGACGATGTGTGGAGTAAAAAAGCCATATGAATTCTTGAGTTATGGCCAAAAACTCGATTTTTGAGGTTACAGTGATGTTTGACCTTAAATTCAAATCAGTTTATCCTCGAGTTTGTGCCTAAATTGAAGAAATTCTCTTGACGAGTTGGTTCGAGATCTCGTTCTCCACCAGAATGGACCGGATTGTCTGCCAACCTTTTGGTGATAACAATCCTCGGACCTCAATGGCAAAACCATCTCGTTAAGAGTAACTGGAAAGAGCCGAGACAAAGCCGCTGAGTCAGGAAGGGGCTCAGATGGAAGATGATCGGACGAATACTAAGGCAGCACCAAAGGAAACAACTGCAAATTAGCGATGAGTCACATGTGTTTGTTTGATTCCTGCTGTGCGACACATTGACTTGCCACCCGACCGTCAGACAGAAGGTTTATGCGTTTGTTTTTGACCACTCCTAAACATTCCGCGCTGACTCAAGGACCCACAAAGCAACCACATCTATGTTTTCGTCTCGAGTACGTGACACATCGAGTCTCTGCACCGACGTCCTCCAGCGCTGCGGCCACAGAGCGCTTCTTCTTCCACTTGTTTTGGAAAAATTCTGTCAATTTCATCATGTTTCCCCATCAGGGAATAACACGTCATGTTGACAGGGAACTCCAGACGCTGAAAATGAAAGAATCGTGTTTGATTCAACAGGGGTCTGGAGGGGAAGGTAACTAATGATGCCTGTGGTCTGTCTGGGCTGCTGATGGTGAGAGGAGGATAGAGGGATGGATAGAGAGAAAGAGAGATAGATAGGTAGATGGAGGGAGGAAGAGATTGGGGACAGAAACAGGAAATAGAGGGAGTACAATCTGATGGGATGAAGGAAAGTAATGATGGTCGTAGGAAGAGTAAAAGGAGGAAAGCAGGAAATAGCCAGAGAAGGAAAGAGACATGCCACTAAAAGAAGGATTAGGGGAAAGATGGAAGGATGACAGGGAGAAAAAGAAGGAGGGAAAGAGCTGGAAGTAGGTACAAAGGAGAGACTAACTATACAGACCAAGGATCAAGGACGGAAGTGAAAAAGGAGGTGAAGAATACTGATGGAAAATCATGGCAGAGAAGAGTCAAAGTAACAGTAAAGACGGGGTGAATCAGGGAGGACGGCTGAAGGAAAGAGTGATAGATGAAGGAGGGTGAGGACTGGAGGAGGGAGGTGGGGTTCGCTAACTCCGCGTCCAAATCTCAGCCGCAGACACGACTTTGGCCAAAGCCTAAAGGCATCTGAAGTGCTGCTATATAGTTCATAACAACTGCTTCTATCATTATTAATAATATGAAACCACAAACTGGAATCTGTTTTTCTGCCTTTTTTTTTTTTTTTAACCAACCTGACAATTGGTTATACTCCACACAGACCTATAAAAACCAGCAAACTAGCTTTCACTTATTCAAACGAGCACGTGCAGCCGTGCACTGCAGCGGCCCAGCAATATGATTATGCACTTTAACAACCTGACAAATGAACAATATTCCACACAGGCTAATAAAAGATACGGCTCTCCTTGAAAAGGGGGCAATCAATAACAAATAATAAACGTCAACAACGGCAATGAAAATCACCACACAGTGTGCAGAGCTGAAGGGTTTTCACATTCCGCTCTTAAGGAGCGAAACCGCATGTCGTTCCCCTCAGAGGGCTAGATAATGTTGATTTTCACATTAAAGTATATGTTTTCTCATGCACAAGGGGTTAAAGCAGGTTTCAAGAGCTCGAGGATGTTCACACTGTAAATAAAATACTGTATGATTTATGCATACACATCCAAATACCTGGCTTACAAGTGGACAAACAATTTCTATTAATTAAATTAAACAAAACCTGCGAATATTAGCCAACTATTCAGGCTGTTCTCATACACTGTTAATACTTTTACCCACGGCAAGTAATGCACCGCAATGCGTTCATGAAACATGTCATTAATGTGTAGCTAGCGTGAGCCAGGACATGTGACGCAGTATAAAGAGCCATAAAGTCTGTGTAGGGAGGAGGTCGGGTTAGAAGGGCGGGTCTTAAGGCACCAGACTTTCACCCAGGAGGCCGCTGTCCATGTTCCTTCTTTCAACGTTGACTTATTAGTCACGTAACGCTCGTACTTAAGTTATGCCACCTCCGTAGTTATTCCAAACTCAGATCTTTTCCTAAACCCAACCAAGTAAATTTCTTTTGCAGAAACCAATTATTACAAATGTACTTATTTGAACCCAAACCATTATATTCTACTAAACCCAACCAAGTAGTTTTGTTGCCCAAACACCGACATTGCTGGACATTTTTATATATACTTCTACACGTTAAGTCTTCTTCGGTGGTGCTACGCTAGCTGATGCTGATAGAGGAATATTATCTTTGATGTGTATCAAGACCAAGTATTTGCTTGAATAAAAAAAGGTCTTGAACCTCAGCGTGTCACTTTTCTATTCTGTGTTTGAATTGTTGAATTAACAAAAAGGATCCTGAACGATGTTGAAAGGACGGAGTCATTCGTCAGTCTGCGTCGCTGGAAGTGTTTACTGTTTCCTTGTCTTGCTGTGTACTCTACTGGTGAAATGAACAAGCCATGACTCCGTCAAACACAAACAGGAACATGTAAACTCCCAGTTTAGTCCCTCCGTCCACTGGGCCCGACTTCTCACACACACACACACACACACACACACACACACACACACACACACACACTAGTGAGCAATGCTGTGGTCATTTGAACCACAGCTAAACATCCTGGTACCAGACCTCAGGTTTGCCTTGTTACCAATGACGGCACAATTGTTACTCCGCCAGTGCATTATGGGATGGGAAAGGGGGGAAATTCACTGTTACAGTTAAGGTGTTTTCTGTATGTGTGTGTGTGTGTGTGTGTGTGGGTGTGTGTGTGTCACGCTGCAGATTACAGGTCTGCTAGGGACTGGCTGCGAGGCGCGGTGACTCGTCACAGTATAAACACCAAGTAAACAAAGTCGTCTGACTGTTGGCTGCCCTTCTGCACAGTCATTTTACGGCGTAATAGCGCTACGCATCCCGCTCGGGTCAAACGAGGCGGCTCAAGACCGCGAGGACGCCTGTGCTAATTCCCTAAACGTGGAGAGAGTCTTGACCTGAATAAGCATCCGTCTCATGTGCTTTAACGGGCGAAGCTGTTGACGTGATTTACAGAGCACTTCAAGTGTTGAGATCAAAAAAAAAAGAAGAAAGAAGACGGGTAAGTCCCTAAAAATCTAAAGATGAGATCCTGAGACCCCTAAAAAGCTGGCAAGCCAACTGAAATTAAAACATTACACATGTCCTTTCATTCATGAAGACTAAAGGCCTCTACACACCCGTGGCATGACGAATAAATGAGATACTCGGCTGCGTATTTTCTCTTTAAAACGCATTAAAACTCTTCAAACCTTTCAATAAAAAGAGTTTTGCAGTGGAAGAGGACCAATTACCAGGATCCTATTGCACCAGAGCAGCGTCTGGCAGTCTGTCTGAGGTAAACTGCTGTATAGGGCTTATATACCGTGAGATATTTTATTGAGTTTCCTTTCAGCGAAATGCTCCCTCTGGTTCAAAGTTCCCTCTGGTAAACAGTTCCAGTGTATATGTCGAGGGCTTTTATTGTGAAAGGTAAGAACAGTACAGTAAAGTGTTCGCACAACGTGATTGGTTGATGCCGTTATTCGCTGTGCAAAAGCTCAGAAAAATCAACCTCGTTGCTTTTTTTGTCGCGTAATAGTGCGTTCTGTTTGAAAGTGAAAAAAATACATTGACGTACCAATAAAGAACCTTTGGGTGTGTTCGTTCAGAATACCAAAACCCCTCGTCAAGCGCACATCGTGGACTGCACAAACAGTTGAGCGGTTATTGTTAATTCTCCCCAAACAGCCAACGTGTTAACTGTGCAGACGTCAGCTATAAGCCATTAAATAGCTAATGAGCGTACGTGTTCATCTATTTGTAGCCTTAATTTAACCCGGAGAGAGTCCCACTGAGATTTAACATCTAAAAAGCGTCCTGGCCAAGACAGGCGGCCTCCAAGTTACAGAAAACAAAAAACTAAACGCGCGACCATTTCAAAAGAAAACAAAGAACAACTTTCTTCACGAGTCATCAACATGAGGGACCGATCAATCACAGCATCTACAGACGGACGTGCCTGCCTCAGAGTCATTTAATATTCCGTTAAATGCATCCAGAGAAACCAGCTCCGTGCTCCGTGACCAGCACTGTGTTTGTGTGACAGCTCTGCTTCCGACTGATCTCTGTTGTTTCCCTCCAGCCTCTCTCCTCTTCCTCTGAAGCAGACTCACAAAGGTCCCGGGATGAGCACCAATTGTTACGCTCAAGCCCTTCCTCGCGACGCGATACAAGTCGTCTTTAGGACTCGTACTTTTGCAACTGTTGGCTGGAATTTTGTCCCAACTTCGAAGTTCCTAAAACACCAGATAAAATTGATAAAATGTCAAAAAAGCTGCTGGTTCAGGTGACCTCTGCTTGGCCTGTAGGTAGTCTGTAGACGTGACGGATAGAGAGGCACTAACAGAGAGAGAGAGAGAGAGGAAGCAGTATGTGTTTAGCACTGACATGTTTAAAGAGGAGGGATGCTGCTTCTTCCCAGTGTCATCGGTGTAAAGGACAAGGCTGCTATAACAGTCTCTTAGTGTCTTTAACTCCTGGTCTGAAATTCTAGCAGGTCAGCCAAAGGCTAGAGGAGCACTCGTCCTCATATCTTCTCTTCCGTCTCTCTTCTTCACAGGTATTTCCTCCTCTCTTTCCAGGGAAAGAAAGACAAATGGAGGACACTGATGAAAGTACACGACCAGAAAAAGAGGCCAACAGCGAGGAGGACGGTTAGGAAACGTGAGAGGGAGAAGTACACAACACAGCGATACCGACGGCACAGTTGTGCCAAGTGTGTGATTGGCTGGGCCCGATAATGGGGGCCTATACGTTCCAGTAACAGATTGGCTTTCTGATCCCGTTCCAGTCGCTGATTGGTTGTGATGGTGTCGCAGTCCAACAGTGGTGTCATCCAGCGGGCAGGGAGAAGACTCCAAACCGGGAAGTGACCAGGACAAAGCGCTGTGTACTGTCCCACTGTTATTGACCCTAAAGGGGGGAAAGACTGCACGAAAGCCAAACTGATGGCTTCAAAATCAGCTGGCAATTCAAACGTTTTAACGTCAAGTTAAGCCAAACTGTATTTACCCAGGGTTACATGTGGCAGATCTACACTTACACAACATGAAACCATGTGTCCAGGCCAAGTCTGAAGAAAACAACAACAAGTAAACTATTACTTGTGCCATTAACTGTTTTTCCTTTTCCCTCCGAGGCTTGGATTGACTTTTCTGATTCCACATCCAGTTCGCTGAACTGTTTCCGTTCACCCCACGGAGCTGCAATGTATGCATGGTCTAACAGCCAATATACTGTTAGCATCCTGCTCCAAAGTGCAACACACATTGGTCAACTGCAACCAGATGCCATGCACATTGTGCAGAATGAGTCGTCAATGTATCGTAGCCACAATGTGCTGACCCAGAGAGCGTTTGTCATGAAACGGCTGCTTTTCTGGAGAGTTGTGCGTCGATGCTGGGTAAAACAGATAGTGACACATCCTAATGGGCGTCAACCGCCTATCTCTCCAGTACTGTGGGTTGTACTGTGCTTTCCAGTGAGCTGAATGGACAATTTTTGAATGAGGTCATTCAAGTTTTTCTTGTTTTAACACTGAGCAGAACTTTTCTTTGGAAATGGAGTCATCTTCTCAGGATGCGGTCTTCCCCGGAAGACAGAAGTTCCGGTTGAAGATATCCATTTGGTGAGATGGTCGTGCTAGCCTCTGATCAGACACCATCAGACACAGTGATTCACAGCCGGTTCAAACCAGAGAGGAGATGACTGACATTACAGTTAGAATAGTAGTGAAGCCTTCACAACATTGGAAAGCTACGTCTCTTATCTGGCAGTTTGAGAAGTGGCATAATAACTTTTTCTTGACATTTTTCGAAGCGGGTTGCAGCAGCTATTTCATGCTTTAAAAGCTACATATATCTGACATTATCTACAAGAGAAAACTACTTACTTTGCATTTTTCGTCTCTTTTTTTTGTGCACATAAAAGCAGAGACAGAAGAAAACAACATTAGCCTCATATCATTAGAAAGCTGCCATTCGATGATCTGATGGAATCCAGTCTAATCATTGCCAGACAATTCAGAGACATGCTGTCATGGCAGAACGCAGACCGTGTAGCATATTCTCTACTATCAATCCTTCTCAAAGCTCCGGCCAAACTGGCAAACACGGTCGTCTTGGCGAACAGGAGCGAAGAGAATCCCAGAAATGTTGTTTTGAGGGGAGCAGCTTGGGATAAATGGTAAGTAGCTAAGCCCTGGTTAGGACCGGTTTGGCCCTGCGGTGGAGACCATGCTGCTGGGGAGCGTCCAGAAGACACAGGAGGACGTTGGCTTGAGTTGAGATGAAACTGTTGGCAGGACCGAGGACATATAAAAATACAGCTATGCTACAAAAGACAGATACGAGGATGTCTCCATGTCTCTGATGATTCGTCCATCTGAGCCAGAGGCCGAGGAAGGGCTGGAGTGACACACGCCATAAAAAACAGAAATACTTACGCTTGATATTCAGGTGTTTGGCATCTCTTGTCACCTTTGGCTTTTTACTGTGGCTTAGGTTATTATTGACCAATATAAATTGAACATACTAATATTTTGGTACCTTTGACAGTTTAAACCACTGGCTGAAGTTGAAAGGAGACTATTGGCAGCCTAATAGGCGGCAGTGAAAAAACTAATGATTTGACCATCTGCCTAAAGAGGACATTCAAGGGTCAGTACATGCTTGCTCTGTTCTGTGCTGTTTCATTGTACTGCGCCTTCGTCGACTATAAACATGAAGTGTTATGAAGTGTTATGAAAGATATGACTTCAGGAGACAACTAAAGGCTCAATTAGAGGGCAGCACTTACATAAATTGCACTGATTTGTGTTTTTGTAACGCTACTTCCTCATTCAGTTGCAGCAGGGCCAAGTTCTGTTGGATTGTATTGACTAAAACAGTCCGTAGCTTTGGTAAGACAATAGACTGTTCTGGGTTGAGTGCTTGATGGGTGGGTAGCAAGAATAGTATGACACATGTTGCCTTACGTACGTATTGTTATCATTTTAGTTTGGTCGGCAAACTTCGATACCGCGTTTGATTGGCAGGTGACCACCGCGATGAACAAAAAACATAAAGACTTCACACAAATCCTCTAAGATACCTTCTAAGATTGTTCTTTGCCAAACATCGGTTTTAGCGGCCGTGTATGCTATTCGCGGTCGCACCTCCGAGCCGGTTTTCTCCCCGGCGTGCACGAAGATTTATACCGGTGCAGCCACAGCAGCTGCACTCAGGCCAAGACTGGACGCACAGCAAATGCGATCACATTAAATCCCATTTGCAGAAGCAGATCTCAAATGCCAAGTGTAACCATAGCTCTCAACTGTCCCCGTAGTTTGGCGGTCAGAAGCCGACCAGGTCCCATTTGTCAAGATACACCACCAGTCAGGGGTTAGCTCAAGCTGAAATAACAACCAGATACAGGCACACGGGGGTTACATGCAGTGCAAAGGAATACAGCCAGGATGAATATATACGCACACACTTAAAATAACCCCCTTGTGACTTAACCGAAAGCTCAACACATGCTAGCATTCATTAGGGTGGAAGTCACAGCCAACACTGGGAACAAACAGCGTGAACTTGGACAATGTTTAGATGGAGTTGGCAGGCTCAGAGACGGAGAGAAAATGAAGATGTTTCTTTCTGTTTCTCTTCTCCGGCTGACTCGGAAAGGACAGCCAAAGGTTACCAGATGCCACAGTGATGCTAGCTAACATGCTACATTTTAAAAAGGGACTCGGCAGCCAGGCGTTTACGAGAGCGGCACGACTGGGTAACCTCACAGTGTTTGTTACATGTACAGCAGAGCTGCTTGGGTTTACGTCACAACAGCGGATATGATTTCACCCTGTCCCAACAGCAGATCTGTGCTAAGCTAACAACTTCATCTGCTGAATATGGAGAGAGAAAACGACAGACGTGGAGCCAGATCAAGAACTTTTTTTGTCATTACGCAAGCATAACAAAATTGCCCTGAAACTGGGTTTCAGAGGTTTAGACCAGTGTGATGTTTGTAAATTGAACTTGAGACTATCTTGTGACGGGATCACAACAGCCTCGACGCCAAATTGTATTCCTACCCCCCCTACATCCGGCCCCTTTGCTCAGATCACGCCCATCCTCGTACTCTGCCTTCAGCTTGATCTGAACCAAACACCGTCAAAGTTCTGGAACTGTCTCTGCGGACAGATTTTGTGAATCTGTAAAAGTTCTTGGCGGCTAAAGTACGTTCTTGGCGGCTAAAGTACGTTCTTGGCGGCTAAAGTACATTGTTGCCCTCGTTTCCTTGACTAGCAGGATGATAATAGTCAGTGTTAATAAGAACAGGGAGCACCAGTAACAGGAGCACAAAGCCGCAATCGTGGTCTTCACAAAACAAGAGTGCCAGATGATGTTTCATGGACAGAACGGTAGAAGAACGGAAAAGAACTGTCTCGTATTAAGCACCCCTGAAAAAACCCGCTAGCTAGCATTGAACACTGATTTAGTGAATAATAAAATAGACTATTGTACACAACCTCTGTGATTAATCCCTCACACACATTTTCCGTTACTCTGTCTTCCTTTTTCCACATCCTTCTCTTTCGCCATCTCACACACCTGCACACAAAAACATGACTTTTCATATACACAATCGACTCCAATAAATTAATGCAAGCATACACACACACACACACACACACATGTGGCTGGCTGGGGTTGACCATTGACTTTTGGCCAACATCTGTATCACTTCAAGGAAAAGACGCACACACACACACACAGTCCAATCCCATGACAGCATAAGCGCATACACACCCACGGAGACCGTTGACCAACCGCATGATTATAATGATCTTTGTTCATGAACTCTGCAGGACCTCCGGCTGGCTACCGTTACTGTAATACACACGCACCAAGATCAGATGGTTCTCAATCACACTTACACACGAAAATACACTCACACACACACACACACACACACATGTGGCTGGCTTTCACAGTTTCACTGAGGTGACTTTTGGCCAACATCTGCATCACTGAGCTCGAAGGAAAAACACAGTTTTATGTTCGACGTGGGCCAAGGATGCTGCAGGCTTTCGGTCAGCTCTGCTATTCAGCTGGCTATTCATAGAAGACCACAAATGTATCACTCAGCACCGTGTGTGTGTGTGTGTCTGCATACGTGTGCATCAGCATGAAATAGAAGACGTGAAGAAGAAAGCGTTACTTTACTGAATGAGGAGAGAACAGGAACAGAGGGATGAGGATACGTGTGGGTGTGTTTACAGTCTCTGTGTTTCTGCAGTCTGTAATCACGATGTCAACCTAACCGTCTGAACTTTAACAAATGTCCCACACCAACAAACAGATCAGAGACACGCATTCCTACGGGACCTTGAATGCATCACAGCGACTATATGTTACACGGGGAAAGTGGCAGCTGCACATGAACAAACATACACGCTCACACACACACACACAGGAAGATATTCATACCTGTGGTTTTGGGATCTCCTCCTGGCTGTGGTGAACTTCCACTGACCTGCAACTTTGGCTGGACGACTGAAATACCTTTACTAAAGTACTCCGATAAAGTATTTTTACTTGAGTAGGAAAATAACGGTATAAACGCAAAAGTCTTTGTGAAAAATGTGGTAAGATTTGCATGATTTAATATAAATGAACAGATTACATGGGGAGGTTTTGTAATTTAACACTAGATTAGATCATTTTTTTAAAGTTAACCGATTCTGGTCAGCAATTGAAATCCTACAACGAAACGAAAACCAAACAAATGTCGAATTTTTATGGGGATAATTAAGCAGAAACATGGTGTTTTGACTCAAGCTCTAAGGGTTCAAGCATTTGTACCAAACGGTCAAGGACTGGTGCACGATGCTGCATGCGGAACGCACAGTACGCAGATTGATGCACGAAATGTTGAACCAAAAGTTCCCAAGCGCAAATTCCCGCTCAGTAACTTTGAGCCGTACGCGGTCACCAACATACGCTGAAGTAAGCACGACGAGCGGATTGTGGTGCGAGTCAGGCAAATGAAATGCTGGAGGTGTAAGACCCGCCTACATCCAACACGCTAAAGCACTTTCCCAGATGTGCCGATCACCGTGACGAATATTTGGGTGCTTTCAATGTTTAAATACAGCCACGGTGGTATTCGTTAAAACACTACTAATACACAGCCAACTTTACAGCCAAGTAAGACCTGTTACCTTTAGGGAAAGTGTTTCTTCATTGGAATACAAGTGTTTGAAATGTTCCTTATTTCTACAAGTGAGTTGATATGAAACAAGACATGGGCCCGACCATAAGGTTTGGAAGAATTTAGGCACAAAACAGCTGGGTTAGGTTTAGGGAAGGATCGTGGACATAACCATAATAACCATTTTATGCTCAAACGTTGGGGATGAGCATCAAATACAAGACAAGAGTAACGAACAGAAGATTGAAAGAGGAGGGAGACTAAATGAAAATGAAGAAAAAGAAAGAAGAAATGGGCAAAGGTCATGGTAGGAAACTCGACTCCTGTGGGTTTTGGGCTTTACTAATTAAGTGTCTTAGTGGCGAGCAGAATTCTCTCGACACAAATGCAACCCTGCTCACCAAAAACAACTAAAGTGATGGGAGGAAAAGAAGAGTGAATTCATATTTACAAAGTGATATCAGAATTTTAGCCGTTTCTTGGGATTCCGAGCAAATGCTCTGAGAATGCTGACTAGAAATTACACAGTAAGCTTCAATAAGCTTTTGGAAGCGGTTCCCTATGGCTTACGAATGTTTACGTGAGCTTTCCACTCAAATGAATATATGACAATTCTCAAAGCTGGAGCCATGCAGGGATCCGAACAGGAGTGAAGCCGTCAGGTGACATCGCAGATTCAACCGAGGGTCGCTCGTGTCCGTACGCGAGCGCGCTCCAACGTAGCCCCTTAAGAACGGAGCAATTCATGGCAAGTTGCCGGTTTTACGGTTAAAGTGAAATGGCAAACAGATGAGACGGATGACGACGATGAACAGCAGTCATGCTTGGGACACACAAGGGGGATTACTCAGCTGATTTACACCAGATTTGTCCTGGCAATCACAGCAGAGCCCTGATTAGAGGTTTGGTTTCGTCTTTTTTTGAGTTTGCCGGATCCTTCCCAATTGTTGGACTCCTATTGTCATTGAGATGGCATTCGCTTCCCACCTGGCATCACAATATGTCGCACATTTGATTTTCATCTGTGGAACTCTGCTAAAAGAGGGGAAAAATCACATGTACTGTGAAGCTGCAGCCTGTGGTTGCACCGAGCGTCCGCCAATAGACGATACTGTTGACAATGTTGAGGGGACAGTTGGCTGATTTTCCCATTTGATTAAATTAAAGTAAATCATAATTATAATTATTGGAGGGCCCTGTATTAAAGTACCATGAGATTTAATTCCCCCCGTCATAGTTTCATGTCGGCATCCACCCAGTTTAGGTTTATGTAACCCCCCAAAAAACGATGGGTTACTTTGAGGCAGTTTGCATAGAACCGCAAGCTGCTGACCCTGGAACTGAATGGATAGGAGAGATAGAACACAACAATTATACGGAGATAAATAAAATAACATAAGCATGAATTAGAGCCAGCGATTGGACAGGCGCGGCGTCGGCAATGATGTGGGCATTGTAGCGAACGGCAGTGGTGAAGAGGGAGCTGAGCCAGTCCATCCGCGTTCTGACCCTCGCCTGTGGTCCTGAGCTTTGGGAAGCGACTAAAAGAACGAGATTTGCGGATACGAGTGGCTGAAATGAGCTTCCTCCGTTGGGTGGTTTGGGCTCAACCTTCGAGATCGGGTATCAAGTATCTGACAGTGGAGGAGAAGGTCCAGCCCTAGTCTAAACATAACTTAGAAGACTTACACTATAACTCTGTAAAACAGGTTCCACTATACATCAAACTTAAACCAAAACTTGAAAATGACACCTCCCCAAGCAGGTGCGAGTCATTCCTGAGGAACAGTTGGGAAGATGGTTGAGACTTTACCCTCTGACGGACTACATCCCGTTACATTGATCAAGACAGAGATTCATTGGGCTGTATTCGCTTGAGATGGGCATCACTACATGCGTCGTTTTGGTGCTTTTTAACAGAAACCTGACACCGTTAGCTGCTCTAGGATCTATGAGGGATGAGAGGTCAACATGTAACCAGAGGATCCCAAGGTCTCCACCTAGTGATGAGGTATCGCATGACACAGAGGGAGGGTTCCGTGTGTGAAACTATAATGACTGGGGATGCCTTCTGTGAGCTGCTGACCTCTTCCAGGAACACAAGCCCACACAGACTGAAGAGCAGTATATATAGTTACACATTACTGGAACAGTGAAGACGGATGGGTGGATGGATGGGTGGAGATTGAGAGAATATAAATACGCACTGTATATCACATTCTGAAGCAACATAAAGCTCACGTGTACCTCAATTCAAACAAGGTCATAATTTACTTCTTACGGTGGGGTTCGTCTGCATAAACATCTCAAAACCCAAAGGCATTAACGTGGACGTGAAGCTCCAGCCCAGCCTCTGTTTGTTTCCCCACCACAGCACGGACGGAGGTGGATGAACCCGAGAGCCTCTGACGAAATGAAGGATGATCAACAGGCACTTCCTGTCACAGATAATTAAATTAACTGGACCCCAAAGACCTCAGGTCAGCTTTTAGGGAATTCTGGCCCTGTTTTCACAGCAAAGTGGCGCAACTCGCTGCTGCTTTCAGACCGACATTGTTGTCATTGTTGCAATGCAGCAGGTGAAAGAGCACCTGGCCTTTAAAGGGAATGACACTCTGACTGACACACCTATGATTACTTTGCAGGACTTAGATGCGAGGATCGTTAAAACTCACGTCTGCAAAGAATATAGAAAGTAAAACCCAGAGACATGCATGAAATTCAGCTCTCTATATGAATCTACATAGATGGATATTAAGCTAAACCAGGTTCAAAGGGGAGAAAATCGGCCTGCCAGCACCGCTGAAGCTCACGTATGTAACACGTTACGTATCTCGTTTGTCAAATCTTTTAAGAAAGCTGTGAAGTAACGTAAAACAATTTGAGGTTTTATGAGCTGAAAAGCAGCTTTTCTTCGGGGAGAGATCGTCTTCTCTTCCCATTTGTTCCGATGTCTTTTTCAAATGGTGTCAAATCATTGAGAGTCCTTTGAATGTCTTTTAAGGTTCTGGAATCCAGTTTGTTGACTTGGCAGATATCCGTGTCAGCACAAAGTCTATTCATCCCCCCTGAGCTGCAAAAGAAGAAGACGCATATTGATTTTTTGAAGTGATGTGAATCAGCTTTGACTTTTGTGTCCCTGTGCAAATACAAGCACGGGTGGAAAAATTACAACAAAAACCAGGCGGCACGCTGAGAGGAGAAGGATGAGATCCGGGAAAACATATCACAATGGGTTTTTTGGCCCAGAAGTGGATTTTTAGGAAAGAACTCCATACTTTAGAGATATTTCCACCATCCCCGTCCTCCTTTTGTCCGTCTCTGCCTTTTGTTTCCCTTTTTATAATGCTTTCTGTCTCTATCCATTTCTAACTCAATCTGCTTTCCCTTTCTATGTTATTCCTTTAGTCTCTTTCTATATGTGTGTGTGTGTGTGTATATGTGTGTGTGTGTGTGTGTAGGCCGTCATACAGTGTAAGTGATACAGATAGAGCGACCGCAGCCTATGATAACAGGATTACTCGACAGCCGTGTTTAATTTGAGCTCAGGGCAAATACAGCTGAGTGTGTGTGTGTGTGTGTGTCTTTTTAGGTGGCTTCGATTCCTGTAAGTGCAGTGTCTGAATTGGCGTAGTACCCTGTTTACCTCCCTACACACACACACACACACACACACACAGTCTGAGGAGACACCAACCCTCCTATTTGGATAATACCTCGATATCTTTGACCGGTTCACTTATTTTTAGAAGGGATCACATCCAAGGAACAGTTTTCTTTTAAGTTTCCTTTTTCTTTCTTTCCCTCTCACACACACACACACACACACGCGTGTAACGAGATCAGCCACGCTGTCCAAAAAGAAGATGAGGGGAGAAAAGTATCTTCCCGCTGCCGCCAAATATTTGCAGTCATGCAAACATAGTTGGTCCTCTCACACTCACACACACACACACACACACACACACACACACACACACACACACACACACACACACTTTCCCTCTGTGCGGTGGTTGGGATTCTCAAATTATCTGGTCAGCAGTCATTCGTATCCAGCGGGGGGTTGTCGGTTGGATTCCCGTAACTGGAGTAATTTAGACCCATTTGTTTTTTTCTTTCTTTTAACGCTATCTGCATTCTTCAAATAACCATGACTCTTGACATTCTTTCCTCTCTTTTGTTTCAGCCTCTCTGTCTCGGACTCTTTGAGTGTTTATATTTTGTTTTTTTCCGTGCCGCATTTTTTGTTTTGTTTTTTTACCCGACAGACCCACGGGGGGATAATACAGTCTCATATTGCATCCTCGCCACAGTTTTAGCCATTCAAGGAATTCTGGACATTTCTGCGGGGGAGAAATAATTGAAGTCGAGGCTTTTTTATGAATCAAACTCACCGCCATGTATTTCAAATGTTATGAATTAATACGGACATTTGGACCAGAGGCGTACCACCGCGAGGCAACGCAAGAAATACAAGTGAGCGATTGTACCGATTTTACAGAAGCTTCCAATTTTTCCTTTTCCAAAACAACGGTCCCGGGAGAGATGGTGGTGCACGGCCATGTTGTATTGATTGTTAAGTGGATGAATCTGACTATAGCCTGCACACTGAACAGCAGGATCGCTGTATTTCCACCCAGTGAACTTTAACTCAACATCCAACAACTGAACCTCGCTCGTGATATTTTGTACATTTCGTCTTTTCTTTCTCCTTCTCCTCACATTTAATGATGCTATCGGTCATGCCTCATGTCTTCCTGAACCTTCTCTCTGTACTCCTCTCTCTCTCTGCTCTGTCACTCTCTTTGAGTTATTCAGTCCTTACTAAGCAGTATTCCAGAGGTTGCATTCGTGTCTGTGTGTGTGTGTGTGTGTGGTTCAAACCTCTCAGAAGGTGATGACAAGACCTCAAAACGCAGGGCTTTTCTCTCAGGGCATAATTTCTCTCTTTCACTTTTATTACTTTCCTTTCTTTCTGTCTCTCTCTCTCTCTCTCTCTTGTCCCCCACCCCCCACGTCTCCCTCAGTCCGATCCACTTGAGCAATATTAAAAAGGTTCACTGGCGTAATAAGAGTCAACGATGCTGCCCGAGCACTGCGTGGTACACATACGACATCTGCTCGGGGAGAACTGCACAAGTAGATATCTAGAAAAACATTATGAAGACAATGTCAAGAGAATTATGAGCACAATCTCAAAGTTCACTATGTTTTAACCAAGGAACAAAAGATTCTGATCCAGCACTGACCGAGAAACTACCTCAGAATCTATTTCCTGGTGCTCCCACTGCACTTGTTTTGATGCTTCACACACACACACACACACACACACACACACACACACACACACACACACACACACACACACACACACACACACACACACACACACACACACACACACACACACACACACACACACGTCTTTCCCAATGGTCCGTGAGATGTTGGAGACATAAGGAGATAATGAGCCATCAAACACAGTATATGATCCACTTTTCCAGAACCTTCTGTCTGACCACAAAGAACAGAGCATGGAGATTCACACACACACACACACACACACACACACACACACACACACACACACACACACACACACACACACGCACGCCATCGTCTCCCACTGTAACCCCGCGTTGTGCCGTCTCATCTTTCCCTCCGCGTGTTTTCGGAAAAACTTCATGCCGCTGTTAAGCGAGGCAGAACGAGGGAGTCGGGAGGAGAGAAGGTGGGAGGGATGGAGGGGAGGAGGAGAGAGAGAGAGAGAGAGAGAGAGAGAGAGAGAGAGAGAGAGAGAGAGAGAGAGAGAGAGGTGAGGAAGGATGAGGGAAGGAGAAACCAGACGAGAAGGAAATATTATGGTCATATATTAACCTCAAGAACCAGGTGACTCCATGTTGGTTTCTTCTAACCACAACTGTTGTTCCCTAAACTCAAAGCCGCAATCATTCTTCTTTCTTTTTGAACAAGCCGACATATAATCACTTAATAAAATATTTGTGGTGAACTTGTTGTTTCTAACACACCAAGCAGACACAAAGCAGCGTTCGCTTTCATTTGAGCTCCTGTTAATGTCCATCTGGTGGAACATTCACTCTCCTTTGAGCCCTGGTTTAACTTTCCTTTAGCTCTTTAGCTGCTAAATGCTTCGCTACGTTTGCCAGTTTGCCAACTGTCCTGTTCAGGTGGAGCACAGTTGGTCTAGCAGAGTTTCCTGTTGGCGCTGGGAGAGCTGTGAGAGGGACGCAAGCGAGTAAATCTGAGGCTGTAAAAATCAAAACGATGCGCTGAAAGACACTAAAACGCTCCGTAAAACTGAAGGGAGCCGAGTGTTTCGTCACTCGTGACCCCTTTACATTCCCGACACAATCCATTGGCAATACATCAACACTTAAGTTTGGTTAGGAGGAGACACAACATTTAAACTAATAGATATCACCATGAAACTCCCCCCGTTCATTACTTACAGTAAGACACATATTTCTAGTATTACAAGTTTTCTGAAATGTTTAAAGATGCAAATTAGATTCTAAGTCTTAGAGAATGGAGAGAAAGAGTGAAGCAGAGGATGGAGGAAAGAAGTCAGACAGACGGTTTGGATGAGCTGCGTGTTAGCGTGTGGCGCTAACAACTGAATGAATATAATGGAATTAAACGGCCCAGAATCCAGAACGGGACCGACTCCAGTTCAATTAACTCCCCCTCACACACGGCCTGTTCAATGTCGACCGCCTTCCACACAGGAATCTGTTTCGCTACTTTGCGTGTGTGTGTGTGTGTGTGTGTGTGTGTGTGTGTGTGTGTGTGTGTGTGTGTGTGTGGGGCATCTGAAGACAGTTTGGCAAGTCAAGTCATTGGAGAGGGACAAGGCCAAGTACTGGGTCGCTGAAGGGACACACACACACACACACACGCACGCACACACACGTGCACGCGCACACACACACACGCGTGCACGCGCACACACACACACACACACGCGTGCACGCGCACACACACACACACGCGTGCACGCGCACGCGCGCACACACACACACACACGTGCACGCGCACGCGCACGCGCACACACACACACACACACACACACACACACACACACACACACACAGAGGCTGAACATGAAGCAGACACACACAGACGCTGGCCAACTTGCAGGAGTCGACGTCTTTGAATTGAGAGCACATTCAGTACTTTGTCATAACCGGAGAGAGAAAATGTTCAAAAGTCTTTCACTTTGGACTCTCTGATGTGTAGCTGTGGTGAAACGTAGCCAGGTATATGAACTGAAGTACAAATTTGAGGCGCTTGTACTCGAGTATTTACATTTTATGCTACTTTATACTCCACTACATCTCAGAGGGAAATATTGCGAGCATGTGCTTTTACCGTGTGTCTTTATTATATCATGTTTTTACGCTGTATTTCGCCTTCATGAGCTTCTTTATAGCATATATATGTCACATTTTGGGTTTGTTTTTTTTGGTTTTCTTACATTTAAAAAACATTTTCCATATTTATTAAATTTTTTATCATCCCGTTTCTTCTCTTCTCATCTCGGGACCTGCTCCAACCAAATTTGAGTCACATATTTTAAAGGTTTATCTTTTATTTTTATGAATAAGTGCATTTTGAGCTACGTTTTAACACGTGTTTTTCTGTATATAAGTGTAGTATAAGTACTTTTACTGCAAATACTGTGTAGGTTTAATATCTTCTGTTATGGAGTTAGTATCATGAACGAAACTTGAATAATCAAACATTTGAATGTGATGATGAAAGAATTGTGATTGTGTGTACTTCCTGCTCTCAAGTTATTGATCTCCTCCCAATAATCGATAACACACTCGGTATTCATCTGGAGGCGCTGATCATGTGGAGAAATACACGATTCACCCTCATTATTTGTGTTTACTCGCAGTCTTCCCGAACCAGCGATCAACAAAATCAGCAGAAATAAATGAAACCACACACACACACACACACACACACACACACACACAAGCTGTTTTTTCAAAAGCGCTGAGCTTTGACTTTTTTGTGTTTTAATACGACTGTAACTTCTCAGTGCGGCGGGTCACAAACACTGTAAACACATTATTGGGCTGAATGGTAGCGGGCAAAGACTTCTGACAAACATCACGTGTGCATTTTTCTGTGTGTGTGTGTGTGTGTGTGTGTGTGTGTGTTGACGTGCGGTTTCATGTGTACGTATGGTTGTGTGTGTGTGTGTTTGTGTGTTTGTTTGTGTGCAGTTTAAATGGGGGCACTGGGAGGTTTGCGAGAGGAAAGAGGGTTTACTGATCTCTAAACAGAGTTGATGAAGAGCGGAGTCAAGCAGAGGGCACAGAGGAGACAAGATAGGAGAGGAGAGGAGACAAAAGAGGAAAGGAGATGAGAGGAAAGGAGATGAGAGGAGAGGAGCGTACACAAGAGGAGACAAGATAAGGGAAGAGATAAGACAGAAGACAAGAGGAAAGGAGACCATAGAGGAAAGGAGAGAGGAGTGTAAAAGAGATGAGAGGGGATGAGAGGACACAAGAGGAGAGGAAGCAAGAGAGGAGAGGAGACAAGAAAGAAGAGGAAAGAGGAGATGAAAGGAGACGAGAGAAGGACATGACACAGGAGAAGAGGAGTGGAGACAAGAGAGGAGACAAGATGAGAAAAGAGAGGCGAGGAGAAGAAAAGAGGAAGAGCGGAGGGGAGCTCCAGCAAGGAGGGATGAGAAGAGAGAGGGAGAGGAAGGGAGATAACAAGAAGAGGATGAGAAAGGAGGAAACTAATGAGGACAGACAAGTTGAGGAGATCCGACAAGGAGGGAAAAAGATGAGAGGAGAGAGGACAGGAGAGGAGACAAGGAGACAGAGATGGAGGAGAGATGAAGAGGGGGAGTCGTGGAGAGGAAGGGGAGGATTAGAAATGAAGACAGTGAAGGAGATGAGAGGATATGAATGCAGAAGGTGAACAGAGGAGGAGGGGGGGGGGGGGGGATGAAGGAGGAAGAGGAGGCGGGAGGGATGACGGAGGAAGAGGAGGGAGGGATGAAGGAGGAAGAGGAGGAGGGAGGGATGAAGGAGGAAGAGGAGGGAGGGATGACGGAGGAGGAGGAGGGAGGGATGACGGAGGAGGAGGAGGAGGAGGAATCTTAACTATTGTCACCGCAGCAGCAGTTGTTGTTGTTTTCCGCCATAACGGAGAGAATGAAGAGGCGTTTCATCAGAGGAGCTTCACGTCCCCGACAAAAAGACTTGAGGAAAACAAACGAGGTCCTCCGAGGTCACCGCAGCTTCCTGAGCTTTTCTTAAAAAACGTGTTCAAGCAGCTTTCTGTGACAGATTCTCCAGTGAAAGACTAAAAACGATAAACGACAATAACATGAACACCTGAACAAGGTCAAGACGATTATCTTCTCTTTGGTTCTTCTAACTTTATATTGTGTTCATGTTCTTGAACGCACATTTAGCAAGATTCAACCAGCGTTTTAAATCAGTGCAGCAGATACATCAGGGTGCCGTGTTTCCATGGAGACGATCCTAGAGGTGGTCTTCACGTAGAACGTTGTGAAGAACGCTGTTTTAAAAATACTGGAGCTCATGGAAGATTTTTCTCTTGTTCCTAGAAGCACAAAACAGATTTCAAAGAGTGCCTTCGTGACAACACCTTTTAGTGCAACACAGATCCGTGAGGCCTCAAACGCACCGTTAGATGACTCCCACGCCTGTTCTTCATCCAGCAGGACCACCATTGAGTTGGCCGAGTCGTCCTGCGGTCTGAACGGGTTCAACACCGAAGGCATCGACGCTCCACACCGCTCCAGACCCGACGGAGCCCGACAGGTTCTCTTTTTTTCTATCTTTCCCGAAGGTGTTTTGTTTGGTCCGGTCCGGTCTGGCATGGGCTCTGCAGCCCGATCTTGAGCCAAGACTCACCGAGGCGGGAATCTGTCAGCGAGCCTGGCAGCAGCCGATGGGAGTTCGGCTTTAAGGGGGAAGAGAGACGAGAGGGACGTGGGGGAGGAGTGCATCACACGTCTCCGACTCCACTTGGAAAAGTTGAAGAAAAGTCGTAGAAAATGAGACAAAAGTTTGGAAAATAAAAAATAAAATAAAAACGTATCAAAGTGAGCTCGTTTTTTTTAAATTGGTCCGGTAATGAGGGAGAACGCTGCAGACGGCAGCCGCTAAACCGGCCGAATTAATTGCTAAAACGTTAGCAATCGCCAACACAACTTCCATGTCAAACGAAAGCAACATCAGTGTGATGATACGTGACTTCCTACTGACCGAGACGCAAACAAAAAGATGACTCCCGAACAGAGTAAGCGTGACAAAAAAGGTAATTCAGAGTCATTTTCAGGTGAATTGGAGTATTATTATTAACATGACAACTGACCTTAGACCAGTGCACAGCAGAGTGAACTGAGCCGGTGTCCACATACCTTTGGTCATAATTCATATTGGGCAAGTGTCGACATTTTTTCGAGCATGTCAAACCCAAACCTTTGTCTGTTTTCTTTTCTCTCCATCTCCTTCTCTCCCTTTTCGCTCCAAATCTCTGTCTTGCGTCTCCGCCGCTCGACCTCTTCACCGGGTCTCTCGTCCAAAAACGTCTCATCGTTTTTTCTCTCTCTCAACGTTTTTTCTCCTCTCGTCTTTTCTTTCATCCCTCCGTCTTGGCCCTCTCCATCTCGGTCTCTCGTTTTCTGATTCCGCGAGGCGCTCGCTCGTGTTTGATTTCGACTCCGAAAGAGCGAGACCGCCAGCTCGAGGTGTTGAAGACATCCTGGAAGCTCGTCGGAGGCCAACGAACATGAACCCAAATTATGGCTCTGATGTGTGTTTTACATGCGTCTACTTCTGTGTTGCTTCAGTCCATGTGTGTGTGTGTGTGTGTGTGTGTGTGTGTGTGTGTGTGTGTGTTCTGCGGCAGGGCGATCAGCTTTGAGCCAGAGGTTTAAGAGAGACAAGGAGGGCGGGAATTATGGGAAATGAAACCAAGTTCAACATGAAACATTTTTGAGCGCGCACAAATAAAAAGCAAACAAAAGTTTTGAAACGTGCCTGAGAGGTTCACAAGGGACAAAATCATTATTTTTTATTCTTTGATAAGTAATTATCCGCTCTTTTCTCTCTCTCTCTCTCTCTCTCTCTCTCTCTCTCTCTCTCTCCCTCCGTCTGTGTCCATGTCTTTCTATCCCACAGTATGTTGAATGATATTAATTGGCAGGAAGCAGAAATTCAGTGTATATGGCCAACGTTTCAGTAAAGAGCCAGTTATTGCTTTAATTATCCGTCAATGGATTCAGCATCTGTCTGCACTAAAGACATGGCTCGCTGCGCTGGAACACACACACACACACACACACACACACACACACACACACACAAGCTTAAACTTCCATCTTTGCGAGGACACTCATTGACATAATACATCCTCTTGCCAATTGACATAACCTTACCTTAACCCTAACCCTAACCAAAACCAAGTCTGAACCCTCAAACAGGCCTTTGAACGGAACTCGGACTTCGCCGGGTTTTCATCGTCGAGTGCTATTAGTGTCACTTGTCTTGCTGAAGTGTGCTTGTGAAAGCCACCATACCTGCAAATTCTCTACTGTATTTAAAGTTCCCAAGAAGTTAGAAAATGTTCCCAACAGCAAATTCTCTAAAACTTAAAGTCTCTAAATCCTTTGCCATACAAGTACACGCAACAAACAACTGACTAGCATCAAGAGCCGGACTTCAACCGCAAAGAACCAGACGTCTCGGTCCCGGTGTTTGATTGACGTCTGGGAAGTGAAATGCAGAAACGCCACAACAACGAGCCCTTAACAAAGGCAGAGACACATTTGAGAAAAGGAAAGCTTTAAAATGACAGTAATTACACATCACATTAAATCAGCCTGCCCTGCAGCCACTACTGCATTGTTTATGCGATGACAAAGTGAGGGAGTCACATGATAATCCCAAACACATGTCTTTTTAAGCTTTCGGCAATAAATTAAGATAAGTGAGCATCATTTATGGAGAGGTTGTTTCAGAACTCATCTGATAGTTGAGAGGAAATGGAGCCTCCCTTTGTCATGTGGGAGCCATAAGGATTTCACAAGTTTGTTGATTTCATTCATCATCGCGGCGTATAAGGGTGATGGAAGAGGGGGAAGAGCTGGAGATGAAGATGATATATTAGAGTAGACAAAGGCCTCAACATTAGTCACTTCCCGGCACCTCTCTCGCATCTTTTAGGCCATTTCTGCCTCATTACTTTGCTCTTTTATATCTCCTTTTGTCCCCTACATCTGGGAGCTACTGTTGCCAAGCACAATAATATCGTAGGACAGGGCACACACACACACACACACTGGGAGACAGAAGAGCATATAAATACTTCCACATTACTGGAATAGTTAAGGAGAGAGAACTGGACGGCTGAGGACAAAGGACAGACGGGGCGAGGTGTTCCAGAGGGCACCGTGTAGACGGAGGAAAGGAAAATGAAAGAGAGCTGGAGGCGACGTTCCTCAGGAGTTTGAACTCCTTCTTTTCATTGTTTCATAACGACACTTTACACAATGTATGGACGTGATCAAACAGGCAATATTCAAATGCCTTTACTGGCCAAGTGTTTTTTTTGTGATGAAAATCGAACAACATCTTAATCATAGCAAATTAGAAAACGCTTATGTGTGTGGATCTGGGAGGCTGATTGCTGCGTACTTTTGTCGTTTAATTTTTAAGAGGATTAGAGGTGGACAGGTGGTGATGGCTGACAGGAGTGTGTGTCCAGAAGGGTGTAGGGTGTCACCAGCGCCTGTAATAGTCTGGTTGGCCACAACGCTTCGGTAGAATCAAAGTTGCCATTTCAAAGACATTTCACCAACTCTTGCTAGTTTATGTGCCACCTCACAATCACAATCACTCCCGCATGACCCTGTGTGTGTGTGTGTGTGTGTGTTACAGTGCTTAAACGGTTCCAGCATGATCATAATAATGTCAACAGAAACTTGGGAGAGCTGAGAGTGCAGGCGAACACAATTTTCCGTACGCGTGTGTCAGCAAGCAAACGTACCTTGATGCCTTTGTTTGTAATTGTGTGTGAACGTATGCGTTGGTGTGATCTTTTCCATGTATCCATGCCTGTGTGTGTGTGTGTGTGTGCGAGAGAGTAAAGAGAAAGGGAGTGTGTACGTGCAAGAGCGCGCATCCAAAATACACAACCCCGCTGTTTCCGAGGTCGAATCGCAAAAAAAAAAAGAAGCTAAAGTCAGGATTATGGAAATTTCAGAGGCCGGAATTCCTCGGTTTGCTTCCAAACATCATTCACTCTCGGCGAGGTCAAGTCCATAAAACACACGCGCGCACATAAACACACACGCGCAGACAAAAGGGTAGTCAGTGTAACGTTGGTGAACCGCGTCAGTATGAATCCGATAGTCCCAACATAATACGGCGACGGCCACAAAAATGTCAACAGTCTACTTAACCCCCTGGAATGGATGTGAGGGGGAACAGCAGCGAGCGAGAAAAGAAAACGGAGCGATGGATAAACAGAGAGCAAGAGAAGAACGGCTGCAAGGTGGCCAGAGCTAACGGAGAACTGCAGCGAGACGGAATGTGGTCAAAAAAATACAAGAGAGAACAATTTCAGACGGCATGAATGGACCAGAATATTCACTTCTACATGTTCACCTTCTGGTTTTGTCTCACATCTTAAATTTGACTCATCGTATTTGAAACTGAAGCGAATACCAATGTAGTAAGTATGTATGTAAGTAAGTCCAAGTGTCTACAATGTCCATGTTTCTCTGAACCAGTAAGATGCATTAAGCATCGGTTATACTTTCAGCAAGGCCGGTTGCCCCGACACGAGCCGACGTGGAACCGTGACAAGGAAACGTTTTGGATTCGTGAAGGTTTCTTGTCGCGGCAAACCATCTTTCTCAAAGCCCCTTAAAGCTCTTCATTTTGGTCCACCCCCCCCACGTAGTTGGAGGGGCGGACCTGCCGCATGGGACCCACCACGAGGGCCGTGTCTAACGGTGCGACGCCACGACGTGTGGACACTCGCAACCCTTGCAGATGCGTCAAGTATAAATCAAACCATCACGTTTTGGATACTTAGCAACCCCTTAATTGACTATCAAACTGAGCTTTTGCTGGCTTTGGATTGGGACGTTCAAGTACCTTGGTGTGTTGTTCACGAGTGATGGCAAGATGGATCGAGAGATCGACAGGTGGAATGGTGCGACCCCTAATGCCGTAATGCCGGCATTGTGGCGGACTGCCATGGCAAAGAAGAAGGTGAGCCTGTGGGCGAAGCTCTCAATGTTCCCCTTCCAACCTTCAGCCATGTAAGGACCGTTGGTGATTGGCCAAAATAACTAAATTCCAGGTACAAGCAACCGAAATGAGTGGCTTCCTCACGATGGCCAGGCTCGCCCTTAGAGATAGGGTGAGGAGCGAGAATACGTGGATCTAGCCTGAAGTAAAAACCGCTTCAAAAGAAACCAGCTGACACGGTTTAATCGTCACACTAGGATGCTGCCTGGATTCTTCCCTGTGGGGAGATCTTTGGGGTAGAGCCTGGGAAAACCGTGGCAGAATTAGTTATCCGATCTGGCCTGAGAACATCCCGGTATCCCTAAAAAAAGTGCTGGAGGAACTGGGTTGGGAGAGGGGCGAATGGGCTACTTTGCAGAGATTCCACCAACGTGGGCCAGACGTGCTGCAGGAACGGATGTCTGGATGGATGGATTCATTGTTAGGAATGTCAGTTTCCTTTTGAAAGCATTGGTTTGCCTCTGAAGTTTCATCAGACATCACAAACAAGGGTTACTCTGACTCCACAGTGAAACAAAAAAAACAGAAGCTAGGTACACCCAAACCCACTTCAGCCATGTTTAGACCAACATTAGGAACAAAAACTATTTGTTTTAACGAGACTACTTTGGGAATCCTGATTGTTTTTACGACAATGTAATCCAACAAGGCGCTGCGTAGGCCAATCAAAGACTCAAAGGAATTGAATTTAGTTTGATTACGTTGTAACGTGAACATGGCACTTCTACTGTGTTGAAACGGAGGATGAAATTGTTGTCGTAAAACCCTGTTTGATAGAACTACAAACCGCTCTGCAGGGTTTTTGGCGCCCGATGAGTCTTTAAACTCACGGATGCATTACTCAAACCAGATCTACATCAGCAGCTCCTTGCGTTTGTCAAACACAGAGCTGTTTATCGCGTGGATGCTTTCTAGCATCCCGCTAACCTTTCCTCTTTGCTTCCATCTCCCACCTTTTGACCTGAAACTCAACTCCCCCAATAACTTCTCACCCTGCTCCCCCCCCCCATCCCGCCTCACCCCTCTGGTCCTGTTCCGTCCTGTCCCGTAAACCTAACCTCACCTCCTCCCCCTCCTGAACACTGAACTCACCTCTTTCCCTCTCTCCAACCTAGAATTCTCTACCCCACACTCCCTCCCACCGCCAGCTGTAACCCTAAACTTACCTTTAGACATTGTTAGCCCCCCTCTCGCTCCACACACACACACACACACACACACACACCTCAGCTCACCCTGAGCCGGCCCAGTGGCCTGACCTTGCCTCCTCTCCCGTTTTTAACTCTCCCATAACTTCCCACAGAGCTGAACTTGTGCCCCGAACGCCGCCTTTCTCTCACACACAGATGTGTACACACACACACAAACGCTTCCAATCGTGTCTTCGCGCTCTCCCTCGGTACTACTCACCGTTTGTGCGAGCGAGTAAATCGATCCGTCTCCATAAAAGCATCTCGTAGAAGGGCGCTTGCACAACACGATGTTACCTAAGAATGCTGAAATCAATCACGACTTCACAGCAGGGAATCTGTTGGAAAACTGCGAGTCGGTTGGAGAAACCACAGAGCAACTTCCCACTCTATTCAGGCCAACCTTTTGCACTGTAAAGTCACACAGGAGTTCTTTGCAGAACATATCTCCATATTTTTCCCTGAGAAATCAATGCAACTGGTCACCTTTTATGTCTGTGTGACTTTTACAAATATTCAACCAATTAGAGTACATTAAAAAGAGCTTGCGACCGTCTCTTCAATCCCACCTCATCACCCTCTTCAAATCAATTCATTCAATTCAATATATTTTGTATGTATCGTGCATTTTGACCCTCACATCGGTACAGGAAAAACTTCCCCTAAAACCCTTTAACAGGGAGAAAAAATGGGAAGAAACCTGAGGAAGAGCAACAGAGGAGGGATCCCTCTCCCAGAGTGCACAGTGTGATCGATGTATGTGTACAGAACACCTGACAGAGTTACAAAACATTCAATGCATATGACAGAAATGATTCATATATTGAGAGTAGTGAGCAGAATGATGATGGGAAAAACAGCAGAAGCGGATCTATCTTCTTCTCTCCTTCCTTCAAAAAATTCTCAGAAACTGCAATATGAGAAAAAGGTCTGATGCATGTCTTGGCCCGTGGACGTACAGCAGCTCACTTTCATTCTTACTTTGGGTTTTTTTTTTCCTCTCTTCCTCTGCGGCCGTTGGAACGTCACACGCTCGAGAAACATCCGTCGGGTTTCTCTCCCAACTCGCAGCCATGCGCTCTCCAATATATTCTCACATTCTCAGATGTTCGCCAAGAGGGCGAGAGGTCTTACGGATTCGGAGAACACTGAAGTGTCTCACACCTACACACACACACACCTACACACACACACACACACACACACACAACGAGCCTCTGGCCAGCTCTTGTTCTTTGGATGACCCTTGCCTCTCTCTTCTGTGCTCTCACCTCGTAACTTAACGCTTATTTTCACATCGCACGCACACAGGTAGAAAAACACAAACTCTCTCCTAACCCACCAAAATAGACATCCAGGGAGTCCGTCTCACCTCAACAGGTTATCTCTCTTTTAACCCCCCCCCCCTTCACACACACACACACACACACACGAGTAACTCACTGAAGTCAGCCAATAAAACACAGAGGAATCGCCGGCACGTAACTTGACATTCTAGTGGTTTGTTTGGATAACCTCTCGCTGCGCGGAACCGAGACACACACACACACACACACACACACACACACACACACACACACACACAGTATTTTACATTTACGACTCTCTAGATCCTGAGAGACCCCACCGCCTCGCTCGGCCTTCGGCGCTGCCCTCTCATCCACCCCGCCACGCACACTCTCTCTCTCACACACACACACACACACACACACACACACACACACACACACTTAGACTACCAACCCTATGTTTTCAAAGCAATTATCTCCAAACTAAACAATTACCCAAAAGCGGTAACGACAGACCAGAGCTATTGTGAAGGCCATACTTTGTTTTTCAGTAGCGTCGCTCTCGTGATGACAATGTCAGGTTACGAAACATCGACAACTACACTGACATTTTGGATTAAAGAAATACATAATACACAAGTATCCTTCATTTTCAGAATCGTGACGAACAAATGAAAACGATAAATACTCGACTGCAAATATTATATATGTATAGATTCACGCAGGCAGAGGACCAACTACCTGGATGCTATTGACCCATCAGCGTCCGGTGGTCTGTCTGAATTGAATTGTTTTATAGCATAAGCTACTGTAAGACACAGTGTATATGTCTGGGGCTTTTATTGTGAAAGGTAAGAACAGAATGAGTGGTTGATGCCTTTATATGCGGTGCAAAAGCTCAGAAAAAATAATTACGGTAAATAATTACGAGGCTTATTCGTCGCCTAATACTCATGAATGATTGAAAAAAGTTTGGGAAAATATTTGAACGTAGGAATGAATCGCTTTACATTACAAACATCATAAACGAACTTGTAAAAGCTTAATACATATTTCTCAATAAATATGACTCCTAATGGGACTCCCAGTGTCTCTGCACAACAAATACGTTCTCATAATTAACTCTGGACTGAAATTCCGCATTTTTTAAATCAAAATCTCGTGTTCAGCTTCTACTCTGGAGTCTTGATGTGGTTCCTCGTTGTGATTTGCAGTCGGGCTGTTGGATAGCAGTCAATGGCCGTAAAAGCCGAGTGCGCCTCTGATGTATAAATCATAGCGGTAACGATTTCCCTAAATATTCCTCCTTAATTGCCGTGTGTACATGCACATGTGTGTGTGGTTGCCCTGGGGGGTCAGTAGTTTATATAACTCTAAAGGCCGTGTGTGTGTGTGTGTGTGTGTGTGTGTGTGTGTGTGTGTGTGTGTGTGTGTGTGTACTCATGTTCCCCCGCTGTGTGTTCCAGGTCTGTATTTATGAGTCTCTGGGCTCCCACTGAAAACAAAATCTTCTTTAACTTTTACCTCAACATGACCTTCAATTCAAGTGTGTGTGTGTGTGTTTATATGTGTGTGCGTGTGTGTGTGAACGGTGTCATCATTACCTCACCCTGACCTCTGTTTATGTGTGTGTGTGTGTGTGTGTGTGTGAGAGAGAGAACTGAGTGAAGCAGAATCATTTTCACCGACTCTGAACTCCCCACACAACACCCTTTCTTTACAATCTTTGTGTGTGTGTGTGTGTGTGTGTGTGTGTGTGTGTGTGTGTGTGTGTGTGTGTGTGTGTGTGTGTGTGTGTGTGTGTGTGTGTGGATCAGGATTCCCTTTACCTCTCACCTAATCCTGACCTTGACCTCTTGACAAAAGCTCTCCTTCACAATATAAAACACTGTGATGGTGGCGTTTTTCACTCCGCGCTTCAAAGGAACACACTGAGGTTTTTTGGGGGGGAAAACCGGCACATTAGTCATTTCACCCGTTCAGGTTATGAGAACACGGACACCAAAAAGCCATCCACGTGCACCTCGTAGATCATCCCGTGCACTTCAACCTATGCCACCTCTAACTTCTGTCATTTTAAGGTACCAGAAGCTTCATGACCCCGGATTGGATGTGAAAATCGTGTAAATACGATACTTCTGGGTCAATAAATGTGTCTCATAGATTTGTTTCTATCTTATAGATTTAAAGCGAGCCGACGCAACTCGGGCTCAGCAGTCGCACCGCCACATGTGCCAATTACGGGATAATGGTTGATGTCAAAACACGTGTAACATCAGCACGGAAGAGTCAGAAAAGTGTTCAGCATTAGCTTCCACTAATGGGAAATAAGAAGGTTAGGCAGAGAGGTGGGTCGGGGGGAGGGAGAGTAGATGGCTGGTCAGGTACGTACGTTGGTAGGGAGTAACGGGGCAGTTGGGTACGTGGGCAGGGAGTTTGGTGGGCAGGTGAGTGGGTTATTGAGGTAAATATGTATCAAAATGAAACGTAACACTGAAATCAGTTTCTATTATCGTTACGTTATCATATGTAATATAATCTTCTATTCAAACACTGGTTAGCTCTGCACATCGTCATTTGTGGTTTCATGCTCATCTTCTCTCGCAGTTAAACTGCGTTAAGAGCCCCAAAACACCAACATCTGGGAGGAGGGAACCATCTGTAATTTCAAAGCACACGCGGCAAGGCGACGTTTCGTGAAGTGTCCCGCTCCTCCGGCGCTGTGGTTAATGTTACTGTCTCCATCCTGGTCCTGCACTGGCTTCCACTGCAGTTTAGCGACGGACAGTCTGACCGCAGAGATTTCGCAGATATCCCGACGTCGTCAGCGGCTACCTTCACCGATGCACGCGCCCATTGTATTCCATTTCTATCTCCACGAACGACTGAACATGTGGCAGTTTTCCTGCACGTCTAAAACAGCATGCAGCGTGTGCTCCTGCGGTCCACTGACTCCTTCATTGTTCCTCTGCTCGTGTGCGCAACATCTCTACGAACGTCTCTAATGCACTCCGACCGCGGACGCTCCGCAGATCGGCCCGTTGCGTCGCCTTCTCTTTCTGGTGGTGAAAAGCAGACAATCCTGCACACACAAGGTCCCCGTTCAAGCCCCGGAGCTCATCTCAGTTTGCCAGAGCGTACGTTTCTGGAATGTGGAGCAACTGAGAAGTCATCCGGCGCGGGATGCGTTTCATCAAAAGGTCAAAGGGGAGGTTTTAAAATCAGGTTCAAGAACGCATCGTTGGAGAAAAGAGTGTTCGTAGCCATACAGCTCCTAATGGCATCCATCGTCTCGTTAATACTTTAGTGACTACAGGAACAAAACTCTCACGCATTAAATATGTGGCCTGTTGTGTGTGATGTGGCACCCTGCTCTCCCTGAAGGTTCATTTTAATTCATAAACAATAATTCCAAAAGGTCCAACACAAGAAAAAACAACTAGCTTCGGGTTTTCCTCTATATTATGCAGAGATAGCTGAAGGCTTCTCATTTGGCTGCAGGAAGATGAAGAATGCAAAGCCTCACCGAGGTCTGTCCCGGCAGTCTGAATGCGTTTGATTTCTATTGACATTTCCAGGCAATTAAAAGGGATTGTAATGAGCAACATGTGGTTTTTAATGGCATATGGAATGGGTTATAGTATATTATAGGCTCATACATTTGGGATATTTTACTGATGTCGTTGTTATAATTTACCACTTTTCAGACATTTCACAAAATTATTTGGATATTTTACTTTTCTGATATTCTATAGATTATTTTTTGGATAATTTACAAAAATATTGCACTGATTTTTTATATTTTACTCATCATCTTTTGGTATTTTACTGTTTTTTGGGGGGGATACACCGATTATTTTCCAGATACTTTTCTAACACTCAATTTTTGAAGGACCTGAAGTTTCTTTACGATTCAGTTACTTTAAACAATGTCATAATATGATACATTTCAACTTGTTGGTTGATCGAAGGCGTCGCACACCATCATAATTGACGTAGCACTTGTTTTTCAAGAAGCAAGGAGTCGAACCCCTCGGCTTACACAACCAGCTCTGTTGAATCCTGCTCAATGTGGCATCCAGCTGAAGTGAGACACGAGACAGCCCTGCACTGACCGTTCTCTTACCTCGCAGTAACAACTGTTCTTCTTCCTCAACTGGCAAAACGCAGCGCACACATTTTCAGAGACGGCATTTGAGAGATTCCTCCCACCTGTGTTTCCTTAAGTCTTGATGTCTTGGCGAGCCGAGGCGGCTTTTGAAACCCGGGACATGGAAGTTCTCAACTGACCCCGGTACAGATACACGGGGCTGGCAGCTGTGTGTGTGTGTGTGTGTGTGTGTGTGTGTGTGTGTGTGTGTGTGTGTACGATCTGTTAATATGGACTCGTTTTATCAACAGAGCTGTTTTTACAAGCACATGGGCATGATCACCAAAAAGGTGAATAAAAAAAGGAATTACACTGTAAATACCAGCAGGAACGCGTGTGTGTGTGTGTGTGTGTGTGCAACCTTGCAATAAAGCGATAACGGAATGTGCTTTCACTCTTTAATGAGACTCATCAACAACAGCGAGGCGTCAAGAAACGAGCCTCTTCACACGCGAGGCGAGGAAAGGACGGCCGGAGGGATGAGGAGGGGCTGGATCTTACATGTAGAGAATAATGATCGATAGATAAGCAGCCCGTCATGTACGTACATTAAATCAGTTCCCTGCCTCCAGAAGCGGACGTGCAGCAACGTTAGCATTCATTCATGTTTTCCTGGCGACCTGACCAACAGACATTATACTTCACTTTTCTTCTCGCTCTGCTTTGGTCTCCTACCAACTCCTGATTCACACGTCTGGCTCTTTGGCTGCAGTCACACCAAATCAGGTTGTGTTGCATTGTGGGAGTGTCCCGTAAAAGGCCCACTGACACCGAGCCACTGCGCAACGATGAACGTACACTGTGTACGTTCCATTTTCCGAACAAAGACGGCGAACTTTATTTCTCCTTCCGTTCTTACCTTTCACAATAAAAGCCCTCGACATGCACATTACAACTGTTAACCAGAGGGAACTGAAATCCACTCTTCAATCTTAATTTAGGCTCCAGAACAGTTCACCTCAGACAGACTGCTGCTCTACGACACCACGAGTCACATGACCCACTGTTGACATGAAGACAGCGGTGCAGCTTTAAGGAAGGAAAGGACTCCTACCTGCACTCCTTCAGCAGGAGGACGTCTTCAGCTGCAGGGAGGTCAAACCTGAAATGACAGCATGAGAACGTTCATCACTAAAGTGCACTGACGCTATGCTCATCAACAGAGAGAGGTTTTACTCTCTAAGACTTCCATTGTTGGTCAACTCAAGTTCACCAACAAACACCCGTCTTCTTCACAAAGTAATAAAAACGCATGTTAACGGTGGTTTAGTGGCGTGCCCAGACATTTTGGAAGGTGTTTCTCATACCGGGCATTAAAGAAGAGCAGTTAAAGGTTTAAAGACTTTTACACAGCGCAACATGTGCAACTACAAAGGGCCGACTGCGGAGGCCTCCGACGTGAGATAACCACGTTGGTACAACTTTTTAGAGGACAGGAAAGAAGAGCGTTTTTGCCTGAAATGAACGGCGCAGCGTGAACTGGGGAGGAATACGCATAGAGCCAACGGGTTGTGGAGGGAAAAAAACAGTAGAAAACACTGAAAAGCAGAAAATATGCGAGATTTAAGACGAGTTCGGTCTATAAAACAAAACGGCACAATTTACAGGAATAAAAGGAAAAAGGAGATTAAGGAGAAAGAAGACGGAGGAGAGATTTGTGATCGAGGTTTTCTCTCCAAATCTGAAAACCTTCTTCTTCTCGATTCCCCATGATGATGCTAAATCTCATAGCCCACATTATACCGCCCGCCCGCATGCGCGCGTGTGTGTTTGTGCAGTGTATATAAATCTACAGCACGTTTTCTTTCGCTCGGCTCCAGTGGAATATTTTTTTAATGAGTTGTTTTATTCCCGACTCCGACCATCACATGAACGCACACGCACCATCAGACACAAGCATACGAAAATGAAATCAAGCGTGGGGAGACGGAGGGCTCGCAGAGGCCAAGGGACACACACACACACACACACACACACACACACACACACACACACACACACACACACACACACACACACACACACACACACACACACACACACACACACACACACACACACACTTTGATCCGCAGGATATTTGTATTTTACAATGTTCCCTGCAAACACTTGTTTGTACACATTTCCTGGCAGCGAACGAAAATGGAGAATGTCACAATAAAATCTGCAAAACAAAACACCAAAAAAGCAACAGCGCAGCGGTCTGTGCGTGTTCTCCTCAACGACTTCATGCAGGCTTCTGAAGTGCATCTGTAAACACGGGTTCATAAGTACAGAAAAACAACCGCCGCCAACGCCAAAACATCCAGGTTTTCATAACCGTTTCAGGAAAAACATCAAAGGTTGTGACCTCCCTCGCCTTTCTATCACCTTTTCTATCTCTGGCCTGTGTGTGTGTGTGTGTGTGTGCGATACGATCTCTGATCTTTTATCGCTCTGGTTTTATGGTAAACGGCTGCAGCGCTCGCTCAGCCTCTCCAACCTTTTGGCCTGTGGCAGTGGTTCAGCCAAAGAAATACAAAAACAAGACGAGGCGCAAGATTAAAAAAAAAAAAAAAAAAATCAGACAGCAAATGTCCAAAGCGTTGGATGAGCCTGCATCTTCTGAATACTTTGGCATGAGCTCTTCTTTTTTTGTTTTTCGTTATCCAAAAGAGCTTACAGCACCATGAGGGCCGGGTTTAGCACATGTGGCGACAACACTCTCGACTACGGTGCAAAACATCACAAGGAAAGATTTATTGATTTTGAAAGAACAGAAACAGAGGCCATCACATGATATGTCGAGATTCTTGTGAATTCTATCTCACAATAATCTCTCCGGGCACCTCACGCACGGTGATTACAAATCCTTCTCCGCCCCGAAGTAGCAAAGGAAAGATACGAAATTCACTTTTTCGCCACTTTTTATAACATTTTGAATGAAGAGTTCGGGCAATATGTGAGTTAGATGAGGAGATCGATACCCGTCTGTACGTTGAAGCTAGCGCTAGCAGAGGATTAGCCTAGCATGACTACTGGAGCCAGTGGGGAAACCATGACTTTTTATATATTTCTTTGTGAAACCAACAAGGTCTGACATTAAAATCACTGCGCTTTAGAGGGCTGGTAGACCCATTCTGTTACCTTTGGGCAGAGACAGGCTAGTTGTTTCCCCTGTTTCCAGTCGTTATGCTAAGCTAAGCTAATCATCTTGTGGCTCTAGCTTCATACTTGGCGTACAGACTTGGCATGAAAGAGGATACGTGCATTTCCTATGTTGAACAATGGCTTTAAGAAATTAAAAGGAGACGTCTCCTACGGATCTCATCCAGGCTCTCGCTCATAACCAAACGATGCAGTTCAGAGTTGATTTCATTTGCCACGAGGTCTTTCTCGGGTCACCAAGGCCCAGTAAAGATTCACCAGCAGTCATCATGTCTGCAGATCCACGAAGAAAACAACACGCCCGTCAGGATTTCAGCACTTCTTTGTGTTCCTCACTGATTCTATCACACTTGTTTGTTGCAGATTTCTCGGACTGATACAAGTGGGCGCGATATTTATTTTTCTTTACACAATAAACATGTCTTTTATTTAGTCTACCAGGTTGCTGTTGTGTTTGAGAGAAGCTTTGTTCATGTGAGGCTTCGTCAGCGCTGGAGGTTTATTGTGGGGTCGTGTTTTCCGATGTGGATCAGATCACTTTGAGCTTCTTTGACGGTGACTTCGTGTTTTGACTCGTGTCTGTGTGCACGGACTGGGCCGGGCACCGTTAGCAGCACATGCTAGCGCTAGCTTCATTAGCAAGGTTTGTCTGCAATTCACATAATATTAATTACTCATTTTGGCTGGCGAAAAAACAGGCTTGTTTAAAATGTACTTACCGGAAAAATATTACAGTAGAATGTTTGGTACAGCCAAACGCTGAGTAACACTGTGATAACGACCTGTCAATCACTGTGTAGCCCCGCCCTAAAGCATCCCCTGCTTTATGGTCTGTTTGACTCGAAATCATTTACTAAATGAACATCATGCTGTATTGAAGAAGACCTGAAACTAGAGATTGAGGCCATAAACTTCTATACAATCAGACTTCTTTTTGTAACCGGAGGAGTCGCCCCCTGGTGGCCATTAGAAAGAATGCACGTTTAAGGCTTTTTTTCCTTGTTAAACGCAATTATGGCCAGAACTACAAAAAGCATCACATTCCGCAGAAAAACACAATCATACTTCTTCACCGTGGTGCATATCGGTGAAAAAAAAGCCTCAGCAGCTCGGATAAGACGGCAGATTATGTTAAGAACGATCTAAACGATCCGACCTCCAACCGGCAGGAGTTCATGATGAAGCGCACGACTCATCAGCCTCAGTGCGACTTCTTTTCTCTGCTTCTTCACATGACACGCATTCACCAGGTTGCCCAAATAACATTTTCAGGTTTTGTTTTTTCTCCGTCTGCAGAAAAGTGATGAATCCAAACTGTCCAACATTCAATCTCTTTTCTTTCCCCTTCATATTAATCCCATATATATATATTCCATCTTTTCATAACTCTGCTCATACATCACTCTTTTTCTTCTTCACTCTGACACCTCGGAGTATCATTCTTACACAGCACCCTCTCCGTGAACTCTCCGCTGGCAGGGGAACGACTCAGGTGCTTCTCCATATATGTGTGTGTGTGTGAAGCATGTGTCTCGAGTGTGTTTGTGTGCGACGATGCAGTTCTGTTTGTTTGCAAGGGGAATGTGTGTGTGTATATATGAGTGTGTGTGTATATACGAGTGTGTGTGTGTGAGAGAGAGAGAGAGAGAGAGAGAGAGAGAGAGAGAGTCAGGTGTCGAGTTTACCCCCCGATCGACCCAACCTGGGAATGATCTAGTCTCAGAGGGGGAAGCCAAAACTTCTCCATGTTGTGTGTGTGTGTGTGTGTGTGTGTGTGTGTGTGTGTGTCTAACCCAGGGATGACTCACAAACCATCTGGAGGCCAGATGCAGGTTAGAAAACGACTCTCTCTCCTCTCTCCCTCCTTCCCTCCAGTTGCTGTTAGTTCCCTTAGTTAACCCGTGAACTTTGACCTGTGTGAGTTCAGCCTGTGTGTGTGTGTGTGTGTGTCTTCCTGGTTAAGTAAACGGCGAGGTTGTGACCTTTCTCAGAGGCCGTGAACTCTCCCTCGGTGACCCCTGGAGTTCAAGTTCACTAATTGACCCCGTTCACTAATTGACCCTGTTCCCACTCAAACAGCCTCCATCTTTCTCCCTCTTTCACAGCTCCACCCCCGTCACCCCGTACAGTGATTAAGTCTGGGAAACTCACCCACAATCCTTTGCACGGCTGATATATGAACAAGAGGTTTGAAGTTTAAAGTACCATGTAATGAGTAAGTACGTCCCAAATAGACTCGTACTGCATGCAACAGTGCGTACTTTGTGAGGGCAGCTGCAGCATGCACAGAGTGAAAAATAAGAACGCAGCTTAGATTTTTAACAGGGATAGATAGATTTAATATATGTATTTATGCACTCGGCTTGCATCTAACTCTATTGCAAACATTACGTTAAGATTTGGACACGGATAAGCAGGTACGTTGTCACCAGAAAATGCTGCAACAAACGTTTGTATTTCTAGCATCGCTTCGCAAACGTTTCCATAAATCCGTCTTGGAATCATGGAGAAAGGCCGCTTCTTCAAACTCCAGAAGTTGCTTGAGACTCATCATGTTTTTTAGGTTTCTTCAGCACCAAAGTAATCCAGTGACGGTTATCTGTACATCTACGGGTGCATTGTGAAAAAGGACTACCAACGGCTAATTCGGGATACTATCAGTGAAACTGTTAAAAAATATAGGCTATATAGTAGCGCAACATCATACTTCCTGTTTACACCTCGCACAGCATTATGGGAACTGCGGTTCCAAAGCGGGGGTCGCTCTAAGACCTCCGTCATTGACGTGGAGGTAGTTTAAAATATTTGATGCACCGTCGGTAGTTAAAGCTACAACAATACTTGAGATTAGTTCACGAGTACGGGGTTCTCAGATAATACGGGATAATTGTATCTGTCCGACTGCTTCTGGGGGAAACAGAGGGAACCTAATGAGGATAATGGTTTAAGTGTAGCCACAATGTTTCCGCAATACGAGAACAAAGGCGATCTTTCACAGCGGTGGAACGCAGGCCGCTGCAGGACATTCTTTGGAGATGAAACACGTGTTTATTTGCTGTCAAATATTTCTCCAACAACACCGACCCCAAGCCATGCCAGTAAATCATCAAAATAATTATGTGTGTGTGTGTGTGTGTCCGGGCCATACCAGCAAACCAGTAAAACATCAACGCAACAAGACAACAGAGCTGGAATTCTGTCTATTGTTCAGCCAAATGTTGTGATTTCACCCCCAGAGAGGTCGAGTTGGAGCGCGGGCTGGCCAACGTCGATGTGAACACAGATTCTGAATCATTTCCTGAAGTGTGTGTGATCCGTTTGTGTGAGAGGTTTGACAGGAGACGACTGGATCTCCGTTCCTGGTTGGACCTGAAAGCCGTTTGTTTCTTGTAAAAGGATATTAAGGCGTTGTTAGGGTCCATTTGATGAGCTAATGAGGCTCAATCAGTGAGGACGAAACAAAGAATGAATGCATTTCATCGCTGACCGTCAAAGAAAGATGCAGAGGCCAAAGAGCCAGAAAGAGGCCAAACAAGGATACTGACATTACAACCCTTCTGCTTTGTGTGGGATAAACACTTTCCTCACATTATCCAGACGGGTAGAAGCTTTCCAACTTCCCATTCTGTTGTCATCACCCTCCCTAAGTGCTCCGCCGGGTGCTTTTATTTTGAAGGACGATCAGAGAGGAAACGCAGCAGCTGGATCATATTTATTAACACGCATGAACTTTGGGTTTCTCTCGCTATATGACCACAAACTACAGCCGAGATGATTACAGTTACCGGCTGATTGGAGGACGTTTGTCTTTTTGGCTTTTAAATGACAATAGAGACACACACACACACACACATACAGCTAGGCATTCAAACCAGCTGAGACACCAGCACATCCAGATGTTTAGTGGAACAGCAAACCCAACATGGACAAACAATTAATTATACTTTCATTTTGAATGTGATGTATTATTTTAGTGTGATAATAAGTCATATTATTTGTGCAAGTCTTGAGTCTTTAAGTTATTCTCAGGCCTCAGACAGACGCGTACATCACAGGCGCCTGGTTAAAACGGTCCGCCGTACTCAAAGCCGATCCACAATCAAGAATCCTCACTCGCCATGTTACAAACAAAGTTGGACGGATTGTTTGAACACAATGCGATAAAATGGCAACGCAACATGAACCCAAACAAGTGGAATGAAATATCGCATACGGACGTGCATCATTAGCACACAGAGCAACAAGCTGGACCACAATTTGTTAAAGACGCTCGACTTCCCGCTACCATGATCGCTGTTAAATATCACAGTAATCTGAATAAATCATGTGAGCAAATCAACGCACTTCTGTTTCTCTCTCTCTCTCTCTGACATTTCCATGAACCAACTCTTGATGTTCCTCAGATGAACAGAGGAGAGGACGAGAGGAAGGATGAAAGACGGGTTGGGAAAAGAAACAATAGAAATCTGCCGGGCAGATGTCTCCCTCTCTGATTTTCCCCTCTTTCCCAATACCCATGTTGAAACCGGGGGGAATATCTCCAGTGTGTGTGTGTAATGGTGATATTTCTCCGTGGACAGACAAGGATGCTCCAATGTGTTCAAGCTAGCGGTGATCTCACATCCCTTTGACACATTTTGGCTGTGACTTTCGACACACAATCATCATCTGGTGTCGTTGCCGGTAAAGGCGTGTTGACGCTGATGACTGTGCGTGAGTCTGTGCATGTTTCATACCAACACAACCGGCCGCTACCGTCCATTGTGTGTGGGTTTAAGGTGGAAAACGACTTGTCGTAACACGATCAGCAACTGGTAGCAAACGTGTTGAATTGCGTAAAAACAAGATGTGCTGAGGGGGGGAAAGAAGCAGGGAGAGGGGGAAGGAATGAACACGGTACTGTTACATTATCAACACCCTTGTGTTACAGAAAATGATTCATCAAAGGTGAAAACAGGATATTAAAGTGGTAGGAAATAAAGAGAAGGAAGGAATCAAGGTGGTATCAAGATGAAGGCGCAAAGGGGGCAAAATATGAAGGAAGTAGGAAGAAACAAGCCTGGGAAAAATGAGAGAGGGAATAAATGGAGGATTGGAGATTTAGGCGTATTGAGGTAGAATAACAGGTAATGTAGATGCTTTAAAAAGGTGAAAAAATATATATTTAAATGGTACAAAAATAAGTGCGATAGTAACCTTTACTTTGGGCAATTTGTAGTTACTGCTGAGACATTTTACCGCACGCACACACACACACACACACACACACACACCGAAAGAAAGGCCAGAGAGAGAGCCAGCGAGAGAGATCCAGTGAAACGGAAGTTAAAGGGTCTTTAACTTTAATTTCAATCAGATGTCATGCTATAAAATGTTGAGTCCGACTATTTCCAACGTCATAAAATGCCACTCTCCAGTCCAACAATATGTTCCGTATAAATTCTTCATCGTGTTCTACTTTGTATCCCATCGCAGGATGCTTAAATACACGATTATGTGACTTCCCAGCGTTTCCTGTGACAGACGTGACTGAAGTTGCATCTCCCTGCATCTGCGAGCGTTTCGCCAAACACGAACGCCACCGTCCTCCTGCCGTCGTAGTCAAAACCTCATTTCATCCGAAGGTTTACGCGGCTCTTGACAGGTAGGGCGAGTTCCAGCCCTCAAAAAAGCCCTTTAGAGTAAACACACAACCGAGGCGGACTTCTTTTTATGTTGGGTCAAACAAGCGAGACACAACAAACCAGATGCCGACACCGTTTCCCTTTCGTCTCTTCAACCCAACGAGCAGGAGGACAGACAGCGGTTTATTTCCCTCTGCCACGTTGTTTATTTGGCTGTTTGTGGGACACTAAACAAGAGATCTGTCGCTGGAGACGTTTTGTCCAACCGCGTCAGCTGAAGCTAAACAAGATCCAGAAGGCTCTGGCGCTCCCGGTAGGTGGTTTGGGACTCGATACTGTTCATTGGAAGCCAGACGGGAAGTTTTGGGGAAGGACATGTTGGAGATCTGAAATACACTTTGGTTTGAATCCCCTACTTTCTGAAATACGTTTACTTTTTTGTGACATATAAATGAGTGGATCGCAATGAGTTTGCCCCAAAAAAATCGGTGTTTTAACAGCACGGTCGTACTGCAGCTGTAATATTCCCAACTCAAGCCTGTTTGAAAGATGAAATGAAGCATCGTGAATAAAGCTCTCTTTTGCTAAATCACACATTGTAAATGCTGATTCATGTCCTCAATATTTGTGCTTCCTCCTCCTATGAATAAGACACAATCAGGCAGATTAGGAAATGAATTCATGTCTCTTGGATTCAGGAGAAAACATGAAGTACAACAGCTCCATGCTTTGCACACTACACGTGGTGTAATACTGTAATCAGCAGCCGCCATCGATCGGCTCAATCTCAAGATGTTTCAGAGAGGAAATCCAGGAAGAGGAGGTTTCCATCTTTTCCTTTGTGATCTCCAGACTCAACTTTTATCAGCATGGAGATCACACTTTGAAGCTAAAGCGTAACTCCTTCATCTCTCAGAGAGCCCATTATCACGGTGGTTTCCCATGGAGCTAAAACAGAGGTCAGAACTTGAGGAAGCTTTCTTTAACCCATCGACGCTTAAGTTATCCCAAAAAAAGGGGGTTTTCATTTCTGCGTCGTGGTCTCTAAGAACCGGACAGAAGCCCCCTGACAACTATGAAGGGGCCGTACCCGTTCTGTTCAAATCCGTCCAAACTGCTCTCCGACCTAGTCCCGCTCTTAAAATCGTAGTACGGCTTACGGAGCGGCCTGCACGTAATTCTGAGAAAATTGGTTCGGTTCCCCGTTGGCTCGGACTAGCATCACTAACCAATGTTAACGCCGGGCGGCCGCCAGGATTCTCAGAGAGGAACGTTTTAGACATCCTGTACGGGATATTGTTTAATCATTAGGGGGAAAAACACTTTAGATCTAACTTCAATTTACCCTAATATTCCACTTTGATAGCTTCACATAAGGGTTAAACAAGCCATCCAACATCCCGACCAAACATAAATAAATAAATGATGTAACAAATGTTTTCATCACTCTGATTGATAGACATATTTCACACCTGTGAGCAGAACAAACTTTCGTTAAACCAACACTGGACATATTAAACACCTCTCTTAAAGGAACAGTGCAGTATTTAGGGGATCTATTGGCCAAAATGGTTTCTTTAGCATATAATCACCTGATGAAAGAATTGTGTTTTTGTTACCTTAGAATGAGCATGTTTAAGCTAAGCTAACCACCTCCTGGACCTACCTTCCTATATCAATGGACAGAAAGAAGAGGGATATCCGTCTTCTCATCCAAGTCGCTCCGAGAAACCATTTCCCCAAAAAAGTTCCTTTAACAATATGAAGACAAAGTTTCAAGTATTGATGCCTTTGGAGAATGTGTCAGTTGAAGCTTTGAACCTGGTACTTGAAGCTCTTGTTCCTCATTGTATGAATTTAGTTTATTTTGTGAGTTATTGTCTAAGAAACCGAAGCCAAAAAACTCACAACCGCCTTCTACAATCCACCAAAGTGACGAACCGTCGGCTTCATTGATGCCAGTGTGAACATGCAGTTTCTCCCATTGCATTGTGGGTGTACTTTGCAGTTCACGCGTGGCCGTGTATGGTCACAGATCGGTTCTTTAGGGGACCGAACTCTTGTCCCTCCATTAGAAGGTGGTTTCACTGAACATCTGTAACTAACCCTCTACGGTTTCTGTGATATGCCGACGCCGAGCAAACGGAGAAAAGGTCCACGAACCTCTCCCTGACCCCCATCTCCTCTTTCCCCTAAAACACACATTCAGTTCTCCCCCCCCCTTATATAAAAAACCCAGATTGGCTGAATCGTCGTTTTTCTCGGCCTGTGAACCAGCCTCAGAAATGCCTATAAAACTCACATCAGCGTGAACTACTGGCTGATGGGATTCTCTGCAGCGCTCTCCAGAAGGCTTTTCACCTTTCTTGCTCTCTTTTCTTTCTTCCCTCCACTTCTTTAAACCGTTCCCCATTCTTTCCTCCATTTTCAGACTCTTTATCCCCCCCCCCCCACCCCCACTTCATCTTCTCTTTCATAATTCAGGCCAGTCTGTCATCGACCTGTCCATGCGACTCTCCTTTAATACTCCCATCCTTCTTTTCTTGATCTCCCGACGTTTGCTTTCCAGCCGGCGATTCCCTTTTAACAGCGAGCCAGTGGCCTTTCACAATCTGTTTCACAGAGACGATAGAGGGAATACGAGACGGGACGAGAAGGAGAGAGAGAGATTTTTTGAAGTCTAAGAGGAAAGATTGAAAGACATTGAACAGAAATTGAGAGGAACAGATGATGGAAAGTGAAATAAGCTGGAGTGTGAAAAGGAGAGATGTGGCAATCAATCCACCACATATTCAGGTTTAGTTCCTTTCCAGATTAAGATTCTACAAATACGACATATGATTCATTTATTAAATACGATACATTTTTGGATTAATCTACATTGGGTTCTCTAGTGTGTGTGTGTGGGCTCGAGTCTAAATAAACTACAGTGTGCGTTTCCTGGTAATGATGGAACTCTATTGCACAGAGGAAGAAGATACATCAGGCTCTGATACGACGACAATACTCAATCAATACGTTGTTGGTTTTAGGTGTTTATCACTTTAAAGCACTTTGGTACTTCACTTTAATTTCGACTGCAGAACATTAACTTAAGGATTAAAACACCTCTCCCACGACTGAACTAAAGAACTTTGATTCTCGCTTTCTTTTGTAACGTATTTGTTGTTTAGAGAGAGAGAGAGAGAGAGAGAGAGAGAGACAGAGACAGAGACAGAGAGAGAGAGAGAGTGTGTGAATTAGAGGGAAATATAAAAAGAGAAAGAAATGAAAGACAGACATGCATTAGCACATTGTTACTGCAGAGGCCAGTCAGTCTGGGAACCCGTAATAACCCTTCAACACTAATGACAAAACCACACACACACACACACACACACACACACACACACACACACAGGCTCTCGGTCTCTCGTCTGCCCGTGTATCTCCTTCTCTCTGAAGTTGCTTCTACGTGTCCTCCCTCTTCCTCCCCCGTAGACATAAAGTGTTGCCGTGTCGATGGTAAAACCATTCAATAGCCGGGTTATTCGGAGGGGAAAAAGTAATTCCCTCTGACAGCCCCGTTAAGAGAAGACATACCTCCGCTACTAAAACTGGACTTGGGTTTCACTTGCGACGCCGCACCAGACTTCGTTTGATTTTCTGGGTTATTTCAAACGCCGTAAAAAAAAAAAAAAAAATCAGCCGGGGACGCGGCGACGCACGGCCGGTGTTTATCGCGTTTGGGACGCCGTTTGAGACGCCAAGAGGTTACCCGCCAACTCCTTTAGCCTCGTATTTCTCCGTTAGCATGAAATCTTATATCGCGCTGGTTGTTTTCTGTCTGGCTCGCGAGTTGCATATAAATCACGGATGAGGAGCGGACCACCGGCTCTGTGTCGAAAACACGGTGGACTGGGAGGAGAGGAGAGTAAATCAGGGTCAAGTGGAAGCCTATATAATTCATCAAGCCCGTGTTCTTTTTGAAAATAAAACTGAATGTGACTGCTGGTGTGGCTTTCGTGCTGTTGTTGCAACATGCAGGTATCCTAAACCGGAGGAAGGCCGCTTTGGGTTTCTTGCTCAAGGATGTTTACGCAATGTTCAGACAGGCAGCTCCGGCTTTCTTGCCTTTTTTTTGGCCAACTTTTTTGTGAAGTCTGCACGAAAAAAACACCCAAAATCCAAACTCCTATCAGATTCAGACCACGTTCATGGCTCGACTGAAATCCATGTACGAAAAAACAGCTCAGATTGCATTTTGACTTTTTTTAATTCAGTTATTTATTTGTCACGACCCACAACATGTCTCCATTGGAACGACTGGATTTCACGTTGACCAGCTGAACTGTTGACACGCTTCACTTACGTTTTACACAACAGTTACCCAAAGTGTCTTTAAAGGCTTCAACTCTATTATTTTTCCACTTATGCGCTTAAGTACATGATTGCGAGCTGGACTGCAACCTATGTCTGAAATCGTGTGTGTGCACAGCAGCATGGTGGATCCAGTGTCTGTAGACGCTGCTTCACACACGTCTGGCTGGACCGTATCGCAGACCACGAGACAAAGTATCAACCACCAGGGACTCCAATGTGTCACTCAAACCAACATCAACTCATTTGGGGGCATCAGAATAAGTAGTAAACACAACAATTACGCTAGGGAGAACTTTAGTTGGGTATTTACAAACCTTAGGCTGTATATAAGACGTGGACGCAGTCATCGTGACGTCACCCATTGGTTTGTGGAAGCCTCGAGTTTTGGCCTCATGTTTTTTGCAACCGATAAACAGAAAAATAACTTCCATGATCTGAAAACGCACTGTGAAAGGGTAGCGACCTGTCAATCAATGTGTAGCCCCGCCCCTAAAGCATCCCCTGCTTTATGGTCTGTGTGACTCTAAATGGACCATCATGTACTAAATGAACATCATGCTGTATTGAAGAAGACTTGAAACTAGAGATTGAGACATGAACTCATGTTCACAATGTTTACTGAGGTAATAAATCAAGAGAGAAGTAGAGTCATTTTCTATAGACTTCTATACAACCAGAGGAGTCGCCCCCTGGTGGACACTAGAGAGAATGCAGGTTTTAAGACACACCGGCTTCACTCGGCAGAACCGGAGGTTGCCGCCTGCTAAAACCATGTTTTGTGGAGGCATACGTATGAACTAGTGGACCGGCCAATCACGGCCCATCCAAACAACAAAATGATTTTTTTGCCAAGTGAAATTCAAGCACTTACTTCCAACGCAGGTGTGCACAAAGTATCACATGACACACAGCGAGACGAGAGCAGCAGAGGAGAGAGAAAGAACAGGTTTCGACACCTTCGCTGTTGTGCATTTTCGGGAAAGCATAACGAGAGCAGCCGGTAAAAGTCAGCAAAGCTCTGAAGCAGAGACACACGAGACTGAAGCAAACACATCACAACATGCGCCCGCCGTCTGAAAACACAGTCGCATCCGGATGATGAGGAAACCGCAAATCAGCACTGGAAAAATCACAGGACATAAAGTTGCCACGCTCCAAATTTAGCGTTTGATTTCATTATGTAAATATTATAATCCAGATGTTTCCAGGGGCACGATTAGACTCTTTCTTTTGTATAGACTACAAACATATGGTTTCATTGAATCTATAAAAAGAAGAAACACTGAGTATTTGTGCACAGGAATCCTCAGTTGTGTTTCAGGGATTGATACACAGAAATATGAGGGTCATGGATCATCAACACTGGACCGCTCTGGTTGGAAGAGAGTCGATTTAGAGATTTAGAGCGAGAGGAAAATGGATTCCCCTGTGATAATGAACCAGCAGTCCATAGAAGCACCTTTCCATCTTCGGACCGCAGCCTTTGATATGTTTCATTTTCTCCATGAAATAGAGATCACAGTGTTGGCCCGGCGGGCTGAAATGATCCTAATAATACTTTTATTGATCGTTTAACAGCACGCCAGGGCTCAGTGATGGACCCGCACCGCTTGATCCGCGTTCCAAAGGTTTTCATATTAAAGATTTCTTCCGCCGTGAACCTGAAAACAGCCGACATCTGTGAAATTAATAGTGTCTATAAGTAATCTGTAATATTAAAATGATGTTACAGATACGGCGCTTGGGCTCGAAGCAAAAGAGCGATACGTGTTTTTTTTTTAATGGAGCCAGTGACATCGTCGTTAAGAGTTCTACGTCTCACGCGAGGTCCGGGGCCATCGTTTTGTGGCAGCTTCCAGGGTTTTGATATAAAATACAAAGAAACCAGAGCCGCCACATCTGCTGGAGACGGAGAGATTCAACAGATTCTTTTCCGTTTCCCCGTCTCGTCCAGAGACACTAACGGGGGGATTGTAGGGGTTCGGAAACTTGGTCCCGGGCACCTGGATGATGGAGGAGGACGCGGGAATCACACCTCTGACCTCTCCATTGTGGGAGATTATGACGAGGGATGCGGTTACATTTTAATGCGCTTTGAAATCGCCGCGCTTTATATCGCACACACATTGCTGTCTCTGCGGTCATCCTCTTCTGGGTTAGGCAGCGGTTTCCCTCACTTGATGGTTTGAATTTTAAGATTTGTAGCAGCTGGTGATGTCATGGCTACTGGAAAGTGCAATAAAACGCTACGCCATAAATACTAGCGTAATGATAATGTAGTAATATCACTACAAGCTGAATATGCATTTGGCATCTATAACATGAATATATAATTCATAAAATGGAGAGTACCAGGTGCTTTGATTTTAACCTCCATCAGCATCAACGTTTGGTTTACAGCCAAAAACCTGCAAAACTCACATCAGGTGAACTTTATGCTGCTAATAAATGTTAGCATGCTAACACTAAGACGGTTAACATGGGGAATATAGTACCAGCTAAACATTGTCGTGTTGTTAGCATGTAGATTAGCATTTAGCTGCGCAGCTATTTACACATCGTCACATCCCTGACCACCATCTGGAGTCACGGCCGGTTCCTAGTTGCTCTGCTTGATGGAAGCAACATGTCCACTGATGGCGTGAACAACAGCTCAGTGATGTCAACTTGTTTATCGTGGTTTGTACGGAACGTCCCGTCGCTTCCCAAAACAAAAACAGACCAACAAGGCCAAAAGAATTCCATTCCAACAAAAATGAATGAATCATAAAAGTGTCTCCATGAGCAGCATTATGAATCACGTTATTGATTGCACTGAGGCAGTTACAACATCTTCCAGGGCTTTGATATTCCAGTGCGGTGACTTCTTTTGTAATTCTCCACAAACAGAGTTTCAAGGAACCTCTGTAGAAGTGAAACTAAAAGAAAACGTTCTTATTTTTGCCCTGTTTGTAGAGCTGAACAGATAGTGATAGCTGGGCTTTGGGTATCGACCGTATTTACTAACAAATAAATACATATAACAGTACTGAATTGTTATATATGAAAAGGTATCCGATACCAAATCGCACCAGTCCCTCAAGACTTTTATGAAAGTACTATTAAAAAAAGACCTTACAGGTACGCGTGTGTGTGTGTGTGTGTGTGTGTGTGTGTGTGTGTGTGTGTGTGTGTGTGTGTGTGTCGACAGACCGGTGGAGGAAAATAAAGGAAATGAAAGAGCCGAGAGGTGGAAATATACAGGAGAGAGAGATTAAGAACGCGTGTGCCGGTGTGTGTGTGTGTGTGTGGCTGTTAAACCAGATACAAGGTGCCAACGGCTGTGACCTTTGACCTGTGTTTGAATGTTGCTGTATGTTGGAATGTGTATGAGCAGGATTTGGTGTTCCGGCACCCCCGAGGGTGTGCAGAGTGTGTGTGTGTGTGTGTGTGAGAGACCTCAGACATGTGTTCGTGTTAACTGGCACCATTAAGCCTTGAGGGGATCATTAGTGGGCTCTGGGAGCTGCCTTTACTGTACATGGTAGGGGACATTTATCACACACACACACACACACACACACACACACACACACACACACACACACACACACACTTCTCTTAGTCTGCATGAAAATAAAAATGCTTAATGCCTGGATTATAAGCGTACACACAGACCAGCATGGCCGCCTGAGCGTTTCACCACCAGAGGGACTTTGCAGTGAGGTCCACAATTAACAACCATAAGAAGCCATAAACATGGTAGAACCACCATTGTTCAGCTTTTACACCAGCCATGCAGCCCGATTGGTCAAACACAACCACGTCTAGAGAGCTGAGCGCTGTCCTCATGCTGAACGAGCTGTAAGGTTTACTGCCCACGCGCCGGCATTTGAAGAAAGCAGGCTGTTCATGTTTTCTGCTGCCCCCAAGTGGCCAAAAAAACCCTCTTAATGCAGCTTTAATGTTTTCTACCGTTGATATTTTGCACATGTATTCAACAATAACCGGAATAAACACAAGTTACAACCTAAATCTGAACGTGAAACACTTTTAAAACAGATTTTCTTGAACGGTTCGGAAGATTCGAGGAGGAAATCGGCGAACACAAAGACAGGAGGCGACAAGAGAGGCACTGAGAAGAGGAAGATGGACTGAGGATGAGTGTTGTGGGAGACAGAAGAGCATGATGGGAGGAGACAACAAAAAGAAAAGAGGAAGAGGAGCGGGGAGGGTAAACACGCTTACACACAGAGCCTCCTTTTGGGCAATTTAAGTGGCGCCTTTGTCCTCCTTCATGGTTCCCCTCCCTCCCGTTCTCTCCGGCCTTTCTTTCGGCCTTTTAACAGTAACCAGAGAGGCCAAGAACAACGCTGGGAGAAAGAGAGGGAGATAGAGGGAGATAGGAAAGGACATAGGAGAGAGCGAGAGGGGCTTAAAGAGGGGCGGTTAGGAGATAAAAACCGTCTCCTCAGTGTAAGAGAATCCCTTCTTTTTGCTCCTCGTTTTTTCTCCCCCAGATAAGGGAAAGAGCAGGTTTATCTCTTGATGCTCAATTGAGGCCGGAGACCCAGTGTGTGTGTGTGTGTGTGTGTGCCGGAGACAGACGAGTTTCTCAGACCCCTGACGCCTATCATCCCATCTCCTTGTCTGTTTTTCGCAAATCCATTCATTCACAGTTTCACAAGACGAGGTCAGTCCGGCTCTCTTGGCATGGCGTCCACACACACACACACACACACACACACACACACACACACACACACACACACACACAGGGTCGTCCCTCAGGTAGCGCTGTGCGTATGGGAAACAGAGCGCTCAGGGTTCAGAGGAAGGTTGGCCCGCCTGATGCAACATGGACAAGAGCGAGAGAAGAAGAAGAAAAAAAAAAAGAAGATGTAAGAAAAAGTATATAAATGTTGAAATGACCCGTGCTGTGCTCATCCCTGAGCGTGCACAGGAGAGTCTGAAGATGTGTGATTTCCATTTTTCATTTACTCTGCTGTTCATTTCCCAAACGGTTCTCTGGCTTCGGCTTCGCTTCTTTCACTTCATTCATTTCTCTGAGCTGCAGCCCCGGATCCCCGTCATTAGTTTCATTCTGTACATCTAATGCAGGTACTAAGATACTGTCACGGATCTCTCATTTATTCATAAATGAATGTATGATCCAACTACAGTCTGCACAAATTCAAAATTGGCATTTTGAAAAGTGCAAAATTAAGATTCTATCATCATAATATTTGAGATTTTGACGGATAAGAAAAAGAGTAAAGAAATGTAAAAGTTGTCACGATTGTGCCCCACAATTTATTCAAACTGCCACCTCTCCTCCTCTCCGTCGCCACCCTGTCCTCCTCTTCACCTTCCTCTCCTACAGTAGTGGGAAGCTGCAGGCTGACCCAGACCCCCCCCCCCCCGCCCCCCCGCTGTTCCCCTCTCCCCTTGCCCCGGTCAGAGCACCTCTCCTGGGACACGCCAGGCAGCGAGGTGGGCCTCTCTGGCGGTCTGGACCGGGGGATCTGGTTAGTAAGGAGGAATGTGTGGAGTGTAAACGAACACACACACACAGTAAAAAATACATACCTGCACACACACACACACACACAACAAAGTGAAACACAAACACTCTCACTGTTGAACCAGAGTGACACAGCGGCTCTTGTCTGTCAGCGCTCCCCTCTCATCCCTTCTCTCCGCTCGGCTCATTCACCGTGTTCATCTCCGGGGAGGACGGAGGGATGGACTTTCACTGATAGGACGCAAGTGAGACGCTTTTGTTTACTGCGGGGGGGGGGGGGGGGGGGGGGGGAACAAAGGAGAGGGGGGGGGGAAGAGGGTAAAGTGGGGCAACGGTCATATATTTTCTAAAGGGAAAATTTGATGTCTGCAAATATGTTTAAATGTTTTTTATGAAGAGTATATAACTGTATCTCAGACAGACAGTGTGTGTGTGTGTGTGTGTGTGTGTGTGTGTGTGTGTGTGTGTGTGTGTGTGTGTGTGTTTGTGCGCGCGCGTGTGTGTGTGTGTGTGGGCTCCACAGGACTGTTATTCTACATCGGATCACTTGATTAATGCAACTGTTTGTGTGTGTGTGTGCATGTGTGGCCTCACAATCAGGTGAGACTGACTCTGTTCTCTCATTAGCCAGTCTGCAACCTTCTGCCATTTCCTCAAATTAACCCTGTCAAAATACTCAGACTGTGTGTGTGTGTGTGTGTGTGTCACCGTCAGTCACGCCCTGCTTGATCGATCGCCAACCGTTCAGTGCAAACATTCTGGTAGAATTCCCCGTTTGTGTGCGCAGACACCTGTTCCACATGGCTTTTCTTCGTGTGTGTGTGTGTGTGTGTGTGTGTGTGTGTGTGTGTGTGTGTGTGTGTGTGTGTGTGTGTGTGTGTGTGTGTGTGTGTGTGTGTGATTAAGCGGTGGTCTTGGATTCCTCACTGAGGAGTTGTCGGGCTTCACGGTTTGCGGGCGTGAAAAGAAAAACAAATAAAGACGGAAAAAGAGAGATGGATGTTAAAAAAAAGAGTGAGGAGGGCAGAGAAAGAGAAGAGAGGCGAAGTAATAAGAGTAGTGAAGCATTTCTACCAAGGCTGCAACTAATCACTTGATGCAAATATGAATGAATGAACTACTTTCATGATCAGTTGTTTAGTCTGTAAAACGTCAGAAAACTGCCCATCACATCATTCAGGAGTCCAAGTGTGCATCTTAAAAATAGTCCCCTCCACATCAGAGTGTGGCCTCCAGCTCCCTCTAGTGGAGAAACTGGGAACAAAGGTGCGCTGCCCCCACAGGTGCCGAGTCTGAAAGTACACCGCATACAGACTACCGATTACAAAGAGCTCGGCTTCTCATCCGGGTCTCAAACTGCGCTTCACGTTTGAAGGCTGTCTGCAGCAACAATGTGGTTAAAATAACGAGGGCTAATGTTAGTGAGAGAGAGCAGTTTGTTACGTTGTGTGTTTGAGCCTAATTGCATATTATTAAGATAATTCTGAGCGATTAGAGCTGAGCTGTAAACGTTACAGAGCGAAGGACAAGTCGGCTACTGTAGAGAGAGAGCACACACACACACACACACACACACACACACAACTCCAGTCTTATAAAGCAAACACACCACAGCACGGCGTTGACTGATTTATCACGAGGTGCAACTGCTTTAATGTTTTATCGTCCATCTTGAAGCAGATCGACATCGGGCTCTGAGCAGCAAAGACGCATCAAATAATGACACGCAAAATACGGCATTGTACCGTTTTTTTAATGGCAGGGTGTTGCAATACTTCTCTAGGATCGGTGATTCGCTTTCTCTCACAAACGCACCTCTCTGCAGCGGAACAATTCACTCCACACACTCGGACATGAAGTGACATGAAACCACCAAGTTACCTCTTTGTCCACGTGTTGGATCGTCTTTAAAAAACTAAACGTATGAAGGAGGACTTTTAACCGTCCCCGATTCGTCAGGTTGCTGAAGATTTGGACAATGTCTGTCTACCTCCTGGCGAGTTTGTTTTGACCTGTAAAGCAATTTATTGCTGAATAGTTGCAGGTCGGAACAAACTGAAACAAGGAGCTGAAAGGCCCTAAAACGCTCCACAGAGTCAGGTGATGATTATCTGTTGTCCCCGTCACACACATGCAGATATACGTGACCCATAGTTATTATAACCACACTCATTACAGCCACTTTAAGAGAGGACGTGATCACGTCTCTCGTTCTGACACCAATGTGACTGGATTACATTCGAGTGTTTTACAATTTTAAAAAGCGCCCCAGATTCAGCCTTCAGTGCGTGATGCCAGCTGTCGCAACATCCTGTAAAAGAGCAAATTCGGCCCATCTGGCGTCTCAGCAGGTTACAACAAACCATTAAATCTGTGTGTATACGCCATTTGGTTAAAGAGAGGAGGAAGGAAGGCGTGTTCATGAAAGATGGAAGAAGACATGAACAAACTCGTTAAGACCGCCCCCGGCGCTCCTCACACATTGAAACCAGCTGGTGCCCACTATATGCCCGCAGTTACCTATATGTTTAGGGGGCCCTTAGCTCGAGGGTACGAGCCGGGTATGTGTGCAGACGTGGCATGTGTGCATTTATGTGAAGGTGCATGTTTGGGCTGCAGGGGTAGAGGTGGTGGAGGTGGGGGGGGTAGGAGGGGGTCTGGCGTTGAGCTGAGGCCCAGACAAGAGGCCTCTCTGCCAGCCCCGCCTCTCTCCTGCACACCTCCGGGCCGTCACGGAGGTCCTGCAGCGCTGCACTGTTTACCGAAACCAGGCGGAAACGCAGGCGCTGCAGAAGCCGTTCGACTGCTGTCAAACCGAGCGCAGCCCTCGACCGGAACACGGCACACAAAGAACATTAAAAGCAGGTTTGTTTCGGCTCGTAATGTTTCGTGCTTCGGATGATTATAGAAATGTCACACAATCCACGTTTTTTTTTTGGGCCGCCCACGGCACGAGACTCAGCGATGGTGTTTTACGGGAAACACGATCCCGTTTTTTTTTCGCAGAGCGAGAAAGGCGATGGACGCCGCTCAGAGCCGAGCGAGCCGGTTAAATCTGGCCCACATGTGGCCGCTCGACAGGCTCGTCGACGTCGGCAGCCTCAACATTCACGGCTAATCGGATTTCCGCGCTTGATATCCGACCAAATTGGATTCACAGCAGAGTCTCCAGCTCCAAAACAATGACCGTGTTATTCAATAAATCGAAACGGGACGGAGCGGCATGTTTTAAAGGAGAGTTTCTTCCATATTTAGAAGGCTGTTACTCACTGAAGAATGGACAAGGGCCAAAATAACTCTTACCTTATTTACTGACTGGCAGTTTGAGTGCTTTGTAGCACATTAGCGACGAGGCTCTGGGGGTGAATAATAGTCCGTCAGTTGGTCCAGACTGAAGCATCTTAACAGCTATTGGCGTCACATTTTGTACAGCCATTCATGGTTCCCTGAGGACGTCTCCTGAGGACGTCTCCTGAGGACTTTGTCGATCTCGCACCACCGGCGTCTGTTGAATAGATTGCAATGAATTGTGTTCCAGACGTATGTACGGACGAACGCGGTGGCATACAAAGTAGTAAATGTTAGCATGATGAACATTACCTGCTAAACGTCAGTGTTGTCATTACTCGTGTTTGTTAAGTGAACTTTTGAAATGTTGCAAAAGAAGAAACTGCGAATAAGGAGTACGTTCACTACGTCAGAATGTATTCGAAAAAAGGCGTTTCCCCAATAAAGTTATTGCATCAACTCTTTTTCAACAAAGACAAAAACCACCTTCGGCAAATAAGTTGGTTAGTTCGCAGGATGTTGACGGATTTTCAACGTTTCCATGCAGCTTTCCTAACGCTTCAAAATGTGCATTAAAAATACGTGCATGGAAACACGGCTACTGAGCATGTTAGCGTGCTGCTGTTAGCTACCAGCACGCTGGAGACTCTCCCTCTCGTTTATGTTGGTTTCCGAACTTCCAGGCAGACATTTCGTCCCCTTTATCGTGTACTTTGGTTTTGTTCAACGGTTTAATTTTCAAATATTACAGAGAGTCCTTTGACTCTCTAAAACACATTAGACTCCTCAGTGAGCCGAGCTTGGCTTGGACAGAGAAAGAACAACAGGGAATTATGGAATCGGAGCGAAGCTTTCATATCCATAAATCCACTTATGATACGTGAGATCGCCTCGTTGCTTTTAAAACATCTTTTGGACATCTTGTGTCCTCTGCGCCGGTTTCCCTTTGAAATCAAATGTGCTGGGGATTATGTTGGTCAAAGTGGGATCGGATGCGTGGATGCGCCCGGTGAAGCCGCGGGGCCGCGGGGCTGCGACAGCGGAGTCCGATCAAGCCGGCTCTGATGTGGAACGCTGCAAACCAACAGATGCGTTAGCGATAATCTACGTCGAATCGCTTGGCTTCAGACCCACCAGGACCAGTGTTTGTCAGACGCAACGAGTCATACCGAGCACGTCTTTGCACTTCAATGTGCATGCTTTCATATACTTGTCTAGATGTTGGTATGTTTATAGTTATAGATATAGTTAGAAGTGTGTGTGGGCATGTATTACTCATCTTGTGGGGACATAAAACCTAAAGCATAAAGTCCCCATAACGTAAATGATTGCAGTTTTGGGTAACGACTTGGTTTTAAAGGTTAGGGTAAGGTTAAGTTAGGATTAGGGAAGTAGTGGTTCTGGTTCTGGTATGAATGTAAGTCAATGTAATGAATGTAAGTCAATGTAATGTCCCTTTAAAGAGGTGGAAACACGAGGGACTCCGTGTGCGTGTGATGCAGAGCAGATTGTGATTGTTCTCCAGCAGCGAGTTGGCGAGTTTGTTAAAACAGCGTTTTGCATCTCCAGTCCAAGATCACAGTGGACAGCCAAGTGCATTTGACCTCAACACACACACACACACACACACACACACACACACACACACACACACACACACACACACACACACACACACACACACACACACACACACACGGAGGAGTTGTGCAACAGAGTGGACAGGGTGCAGAGTCGGGTAAGTAAGAGGGGAGGGAACAGGAGAGGACAGACATCCCTTCCCCATTTGGTGACTTGGCTTGTTGCTGCAACAGCTGCATTTCCATCCACACAATAAATGAGATCAGCTCTTCTCACAAGGCTGAGCGGGGACCCACAGGTGGGTCGCAGGAGACTTCAAAAGCGTCGCCAAACGAATTAGCAGAATTCCTCCCACAGCGTTTTATTCAACATAAATATCTGCGGTTCACCTTCGAGCCACACGAGGGCGCCTGAACGGTCGGGAACGAAACACAAATTCGCTAATCTTAACATGCACCGATAAGGCCTGTTGTGAGTTGGGTTGTGATGGTTCGCCGTGTGACCCGTGGTTCTTTGAATCCTCATTTTCCTTCAGAAACTTAACGACAAACTGGCCGCCATTTACATTTTTCATGTATTTTCTGGGCGTTCTGAAGAAAAAGTGTTCTTAATAAGTAGGAAATCAACAAAACAATGAGTCCATATACTTTTACACAAGAGGTTTCAGTTGTGGAATAATAATAAAAATGTCGTGGAAGTTACGGATAGAATTTCTTTTGCCAACGAGTTGTTTTCAGGTGATTAAGATGAAGGAGTTCTCCGTCCACTCCAGCATCCCGAACCGTTTCACACCTCTTCCTGTCAAAGTTTAAATGATCCATCACTTGATCTCTCTCTTTCTCTTGCTATGAATCCAGCTGTGGGTTTATATTCACCACGTCACCTCTTGCTTTTCATTCTCTTCTCCGTTGTCCTCCTCCCTCCTTTCATCACCTCGAGCGTCCTGACCGCCTTTCTGGATCAACCTTCAGTACGAACAGTCTCAACGGACCCTCTCCGTCTTCCTCCTCCAACCTTTGTCTTTGCCCTGCGTTTCTCTCGTCCTCTCAAACTCTTATTCGTTGCTGTTGCTCCCCTCTATTTCCTCCCCTTCTCCTCTCCCTCTACTTTATCATCCCTCCTTTCTTGACGGATGATAACAGTTAAAACAAGTGAAAGTGAAAGGGGGGGGGGGGGAAGGAGCAGTTTGCTTCCATTCTCACGTCCAGATCGTCCTGGCCAGACACCGACGGGTGGCTTTCATACCTTCTAATAAACTTGTTTCCATCTCACACACACACACACACACACACACACACACACACACACACACACACACACACACTGTTGGCTCGGTACAAGTCAGGAGCAAAAACTCACTCACCAAAATACACTTTAAGGCGGCTGCGTTGAGATACGGCCAACCTTGTTCTTTGGCGAGCGCCGGGCACCCTTCTGTGTGTGTGTGAGTGATTGATACCCCTAACGTCTTTCCGATATATCCCTAAGATCAGTTGCTATGCCAACAGCGGTAAACAAACAGGCGACAGGCGTTATCCTCCCCGCCGATATACGGTTTCTACGGTGAGAGACGGGGAAACGTCAGCATCTTTTCCCGTCTCGCTCCACAGTTGTGAAAATAAACCGAACGCTGCCGTTAATCTTTTTTTATTGGCGCGAGGACACGAAGAGGCCAAAGTAAGAAAGACGTCCAATAACGGGAGAGAGAACAAATACAGATATATATTCACACCTACTCTCACAGAGCTGGCGTGAAGAGAAGCCCACTGTGGGATGTTATGCAGGCCGCGAGTCATCGCGGGGGCCTTGGCTCTGAAACACCTGATGATTTTTCGTTGAACTGTGTGTGCTTTTGAAATACGGGCGGTTGTATCCAAGGTATCAGCGCTCGGGAGTGAAGGAGGCCGGGGCCTGCTGTGGAGAAGCGTTGGAAAAAGAGAGAATTAGATTCACTGTCCACCGGAAAGAAGAAGAAAACTTGCCAAAAAAAAGTCTTTTTCTTCTGGCTGGAGTTTCATTTAGTTTCGACGTCTCGTCGGCCTCAGAGGGCGGAGACGTGGCGGCGCGGAGCCGGCGTTTAAATAAAACCGCCTCGTTTTGTTTGTCGTCTTCTTCTTCTTCCTTAAATCTGCACTGACGCCTCCGAGCGCGCGGCGACGCCAATCACAACACGGCTGCAGACAAACGTCTCGGTAATCAGCGACGCTCACAGACACAATGAGCGCCGGCTGTCAGAAGCAAGCGAAAGCCGAGAGCAGATGAAAGGCCTGGAGAGCGCGTTGTGCAACGTCTTGCGTTACCGGTTTGGGTTCCAGAATGATTTGAACTCCCCGTTCAGGGAGTCGCTGCTTGAATGTTTTCTCCGGGTGATCGGCTTCATTTTGTCAAGTTCACTGTGAAATGGTCACTTATCGGTGATTGATGATTATTCAGCTTTCGGGTAAAAAGGGGTAATTATGCTGACGGGCGGGTAGCCAGACAGATTATTTTCCCAGCCCGTACTTATGTTTTATTTCAGCCTCCCTTTTCTGAGGTTCATCATACAACGAGGAGACGAAATAGTGACATCAGAACACGTTTCCAGCTCAATTGTAGAACCAACATGGCCGCCACAAACCCCCCAAGAGCCAGACGCATTATACTGCACGAGAGCAATCATCTCCTATGACACCCCACAACATGGACGATCCATTATCCAACGAAATAATCCAAAACCAAAATGACAACGACAGCAAACAGACATCTTCTTTTCTTGACAGATGACTTCAACGATTAGCCGGTTATCAAATATGCGGACTCATTTAATATTTAACTCATTATTCCAGCCGCAGTCTGGTTATTTAGTTGATGGAGTTGGTTACGTTTTGGCTCCGTGTTAACGTTCTTCTAGTAGCTGAATCATGACACTAGCACCACATGTCAAAGTGAACACACACACACACACACACACGGCTAGGTCAAGACCCCGGCGTGTGCCACAGTTGACCGACCGCTCAGCCCACGCAGCGTGACAGGAGTAGGAGTGTGTGTGTAGGGATGTTCTCACACACACACACACACACACACACACACACACACACACACACACACACACACACACAGAAGCCCCTTTATGCTGATCATAGAATAGAAGCAGTTGTCAGACAGCTGTGTCTACACACACACACACACACACACACACACACACACACACACTGTCTCTCCCAGTAAACCTGGTTCCCATTGCCTTGGGTGGAGATGGAGACCGCCAGTTGGACATTGCCCAAGTGAAACACTAAAAGATACACGTACTGTATATAAGTGTGTGTGTGTGTGTGTTTTACAGGAACGTGATGGAACAGTTGCACAGTAGCGGCGTCTGATCATCTGAGCTGGACAATCGACCCGTTTTCACCCCAAACAATTGCTCAACTACCGACGCCTGGTCAGCGGCCCTTAGCCACGCCCCCTTTAGTGTCGGTACAAGATGCACGTTGGTGGTCAAACAAACAGGGACCGTCACCCAGGAAACCGCTGTGAGACCAAGTCAACGCCGACCTGTTTTTTTCGTTTTTTACGTAACGCAGTATAAAACGTAAAGACTAAAATATGAAAGCAGGCTTCGGGGAACGACTTCTGTGGCGCTTTTATGTTTGACATAAAATGAAGAGGACAAATGACAGAGTGCTGCGATATCAAAGTGTTCTCCATTCCCCGTCAGCGACAGGAACACACAGCGGAGCACTGTCTCGTCTCGTCATCTCATGTGGTTGCCGTGGTTCACAGTCGGGGTGTATTTATCTTTTACTGTCCACACCGAGGCAGGAAGACACCGCCAGACCCAGACAACAGGGAGGATGATTTGGAAGAATCGCGGGGTGAGACGGAGGTTGGAAACATATACATGAGAAAATATCAGTTTGACCCGAGTTGATGGACAGATGAAGGGCAGAATGCATGACGGAGTTTAAAGGGGGGCGATGCAACAGCATTAAAGACAGCCATGTGCTGATATCAAAGGGAGAAAGTCTTTTAAAGGGATGAAAGACGACAGGTTGGTTGGTTGGATGGAGTAAAGAGAAAAACCCTTTTCTCAAGGTTAGCAGTTCATATTTAGACCCCAACAAAATGGCCGATTATGGATATTTATGAGTGCCTGTACGTATAATTATAGCGTGCTATAAGTATGGTTAGAAAGCATTACAGATATGCGCATCATAGAAAGTGTTATTAAAGCTGAAGTGTCTTAACCTGCATTCTCTCTAGTGTCCACCAGGGGGCGACTCCTCTGGTTGTATAGAAGTCTATAGAAAATGACTCTACTTCTCTCTTGATTTATTCCCTCAGTAAACATTGTAAACATGAGTTTATGTCTCAATCTCTAGTTTCAAGTCTTCTTCAATACAGCATGATGTTCATTTAGTACATTATGGTGCATTTAGAGTCACACAGACCATAAAGCAGGGGACGCTTTAGGGCGGGGCTTCACGGTGATTGACAACATGCATTGTTTGTTGTTATTATTATTATTATTATTATTATTATTATTATTAGTATTTAGTACGAGTCCAATCAGAAAAGTAGTGTGGGGCACGCCTAATAGTTTTTAATATAAAAGTCATTTTTGGTGATTGGGTACTTGATGGAATCCCCTTCATCCGACGACCAAAACCCTCCCGGAGCTTTGAGCCGCTCCTGCTGCGACAACTACTCGACTGTAGATCTCTTCTACCGGTTTTTTTGGGGGGAGAAAGTGATGCCATGTACGTGCTTCGATTCGGAGTGAACAGCGGGAGGATTTCGGTGCACGGAGACAAAGATCATCCAAGGGACGAGCAGACAACCAGAGATGGGAGAAGAGGGTGAGGAGAGAGTGATGAAATGGTGCGCAACCATCGGACCGTCCCAGCAGGAACACTGCATGCCAAGGTGTGTGCGTGTGTGTGTGTGTGTGTGTGTGTGTGTGTGTGTGTGTGTGTGTGTGTGTGTGTGTGTGTGTGTGTGTGTGTGTGTGTGTGTGTGAGAGAGATGATGCTCCAGGCTCACATATGAAACCAATCGTCTCCCACTGAAGGTTAGATGGACTCCACCACATTATATTAACATGAAGATAAATGGACCAATTATGAAGCTTCACAACACACCAACAGGCTGCTACTTGTCTTCTGTGTGTGTGTGTGTGTGTGTGTGTGTGTGTGTGTGTGTGTGCACGGGTGCCATCCACATCTGTGGATGTTTATCACATCATTGAAGAGAGACAGAGAGAGGGGGAAACAAATTAAGATGGAGAGAGAGAGAGAGGGAGAGGGAGGAGTTAATGAGGATGATTGTGTTCTTCTAGTGGACCGTGTCCGTCTTGGCTACCGGAGGAACGGTTCTCGATTCTTCAGAAAACCCAAAACCCACAAATGCGAGAAAAAGGTGAAACGGGAACATAAGAGAAGAAGAGAGGAACTGGTGACATCAGGAGACGAGTTCTCCGTGGGCCTCAAGGCCTTTACCCACCACACCAAAACCGTTTTGGTTCTTGTCATTAATACTAGAGCGGCGTTCTCCCTCTATGCTGGACCAATTAAAATAAATAAACTGTTGTCCCCGTTAGTCACTCAGACCCAAAAACATGGTGCTCCATAACACAATACATGCATAATTTGGCCCCTTTGCGCATCAGATATGATAATTAAGTGATAGATGCGGACAAAGAGCGTTCCAAACGTTGTGCTGCTGCAGCCTTTTACTTTGATCCGTCAACTTCCACTCGGGCCCTCATCATTCCCCGTCTCTCTCGGCCGCCTCTGGTTTGCTGGTTCTGCTCAGCGCAGCGGAACAACAACGCGAGCAGGCTGGATGGATGCGGCTGACGGAGGCAGAGACGGAGGTCCTGCAGCCGCTACATCTGTCCGTGTGGGCGAAAGACCCAAAGACGATGAAAAGAAAAAGAAACGCCAAAAAAAAAAAACACTCAAATACATTTTGTTTTACTGAGGCTGTAAAGATGGAAGGGAGACGCAACTGTGGCTTTGGGGTGAAGATGTGTGTGTGTGTGTGTGTGTGTGTGTGTGTTATCTCACACATTTTCTGTTCTTGATAATTACAACGTGATTGTATTTAATCGTTAGATAAAACATCGGATTGAAAATGAGAACCAGACCTCTGGTGCTTAACAGAGATTCCGCTCCAAGTCATCACTCGCCAACACGCTGAATGAGGATTTTAACTTGTGACCTGCTGGAAGTTTTCTGATCCAAACATTTGGGGAAAATATGGGGAGGCAAAATAAAACAAACACAGGACACGGAGCCACATGAAAAGCTGCTGCTTGCCATAAAAAGCTAAGTAAATAACGAGTAAAAAAAAAAACTGATCTGAACCTTTGACTCCTCCGGCTCTGAAGACGAGGGACGGGACGGGGACCGAGCACGCGAAGCAGTCCCTCGTAAACCGGTTGGACTCGGGGCGGGGAGCAGGTGACCTCGTGCGTCTGACCGCGTGGAAAACAGTTGAAGTGTTTGAATCCCGGCAGCTAAACAGAGCCGCCGAGGCCCATGTGGATCCAGTTGGCCATCAAAGGCCGGAGAGGGGAAAATAAACACTGTTTATATGGTTTCTCTCTCAGAAAGACTCGCTGGAGAAACTGGCACAAAGACACGGCTGGATCTGTGCTCCTGCGTGTTGCTCTAATCACGTTTTGCATGCGTTTGTTAATTCGACCGGAGGAGGAATCCATTGACAGAAATAAAGCCTTCACGTTATACGTGTTAACTTGGAGAGAGCAAACTGTCAGCTCAGAAACGTCGCCTGCTCGCAGGAAACAGTGGAAGTCGATGATAAAGTAAATCATTTCAGAGTAAGAGGCTTGACCGAGGTCACACATGTTAAAACAAAATAAATACACAAAGATTTTTGAGAAGAGTTGAGCACCGTGACCTCGCCTAAAGGATTCTTTACGAATCGTCCTTCATGAGAACTGCCCTGTATCCAAACAAACCAAACAAGCATCCAGACACTAAATGCAGGAAATTTAAAAAGGACGAGGGCAAAAGGACAGCAGGGACCGCGTGCGTACAAACACAGGAAATACCAGCTTCCTCCTACAAGTGCCGTCCCATGCATAAAAGATCCGGTGACCCACGAGCGTCGTCGCGAGCGTCTCCCCGCCTGACAAGCAGTGAACACGCACCTCAACAAGCACCGTCACGCGAGGACGAGCCGAGGAACAACAGCCAGAACAAACCTTATTTTGTCGCGTGCATTTATTTCACGTATAGAGAACGCGGGGCGAGATGCTGCAAATAGAGCGTCTAGCGTCGGCCTGATGTGGTCGACGTGAAACTACACGGACAGAAGTAAAGATGTGAAACTCGTGTGGACAAAACTATGTGCTAATTTTGAGGTCGAAAACAGTAAATATGCAGCAAAACAGAAGCAGCAGAAGTAAAAGTACCTAAACGTTGATGTAAAAATACTCCTTGTTCTGCAGTAAAATATCCCGTATGACTGATATATTTTCATTTATTGCAACAATGTTACAATTGTAGCTATACTTAGGGCTGGGCAGTAATTCAATATGATAATTTATTGGAATCACTGGCGTAGCAGGCGTGAAATATCTCCAAACCGCTGACTTGTTTGTCGTTAGCTCCCCTCAGACGTAAACCTAGAACTGAGCCGATATTTGAGTCCGCATCGGCCCGATATCCAATATCCGTATCGCATCGCTGCACCCAAAGTAACGGGAGAGGAAGGAAGATGGAAAGCTAAATTCTGGCGCACAAATTTGAATTCATGCGACCGTTTAAAAGAAACAATCTGTGACGTTTGGGGAATTGTTTTTTTTGGTGGAACTGCTGACATCTCACACAACAGCTCACAATGTCGCGTGTTCTGAACCGTTGTACACATTGTATCGTTTTCCCTTCATTAGTCGAGGATGCCCGACAACAACATTGACAAAAAGACAGCTGTTATCTGTTGCTCGGTCCTCTCACTGTCTGAGGAAGTTCCTATGAACCAGGACGAGGCCGGCGACGGTACTGCTTGTATTGAAACCAGGTGATATTATTCCACTTACGACGGTTATGATTCTAAAAAGACCGAATAAGCCAAAAGGACATTCTAAGAGGAAGCAGTATTTAAATCATTACAGGTGACAGGTGAGCATAAATAAATCACTTCTTTAAAGACCTTTTACTGCTTTATTTTTACTGAATTATTTCCAAAATGTATTAATTTTATTTACTTAAAAAAAAAATAATTGTATGAATTTTATTCTCTTTCGTTTCTCCTGTTGTACCATTATATCTGTTGTGGGTATTTGTGCCAAAAGAATCTCGCTGTATAAATAAAGTTATTGTCACCTCACAGTAATAAGCATGGCCGGGTAGACCGGCGGTCATAGATATTCTAAAAACTCGACCAGATGACGTGTGAAAAGTGAGTCTTTGGTTAGCAGCATGAAAATAAAAATCATAAAAAGATTATTGAAGTCATTTGGCCTTCTGTGTTTTGGGAGTCATGGGGTGCTCTGTCGCACGTCTTTGGCCTGTGCCGTCCTCGCTGCGTTCCCCCTAATGACAAACAAAAATAATAATACTCGTAAAAAAGCAGGGACATCGAAACGGGCCCGAACAAGCGCCGCTGTGTTCCGTCCCGGGTTTGGAATTCTATCCACATGTTCCCATTTGATCCCCGTTATTGCAAACACAAATCCCAGCGACATTCCCACAACCACATGACTGGGACTGCCTCGGGGGTGAGAGAGAGAGAGCGAGAGCGAGAGCGAGAGAGAGAGAGAGAGAGAGAGAGAGAGACGCCGTTTGCCAGTTGTGCATGCGTGCGTTTGTTCTGCCAGCAGAGCTCCGTGTGATTGGGTCAGCAGTAACTTGCTCTCAGCTCGACGATACGCAACGTCCCGCAGGAGGGGGACGAGCAGAAGTGGGCCCACTGGACGAGATGGGCCTCCTGGATGAGATGGGCCTCCTGGATGAGATGGGCCTCCTGGATGAGGTGGTTTAAACCACAGCTGTAGCTCTGCAACTGTGACAGATGTGAAGCTCTCTGAGCAGCAGATTGGTGTGGTTTACCCAGAATGCAACCTGGGTACAAGGGAAGCCAATGAAGAAGTGCCATAAAGCTGCATTCTCTCTAATGTCCAGCAGGGGGCGACTCCTCTGGTTGTATAGAAGTCGATGAGAAAACTTCTGAAACTTGAAAAATGTTTCTCATTACAACACATGAGATCCTCGAAGGCAGTGAGTTGAAGGTGAACTTTAGGTCAGCGAGCAGAGCTGAAGAGGGATGACCGCTACGAAGAGACACCGCAAACCACGGACCAGGACCAGGACCAGGCCTTCCTGGACCCTGCTGGGCAAGAGTGTGTGTTTGGACCCAGCCAGCCGTTTTGCGTAGGCTGTGGTCAACTCCCAGTCCAGCTTACAGGACAGGCTGTGACGCAGATAGTTGCCCCGTGTGTGTGTGTGTGTGTGTGTGTGTGTGTGTGTGTGTGTGTGTGTGTGTGTGTGTGTGTGTGTGTGTGTGTGTGTGTGTGTGTAGCTGAATCTCAGTGCAGTGTGGGGACTTCTAACTTGAACTCAACTCATCATGTGGAGCTTGGATGTGGTGACATGAATGGGCACGGCTATGTTTTAAAAAAACATACAGTAGGTACATTCTAGTATGCACACACACACACACACACACACACACACGTTTTGCAATCTGCATTTAATGGTGGGGCTTGGGCGAAGCTTTTAAATATGCAAGTCAAAAGGCTCAAGTCCAAGTGAAGTCATTGGTGTTAAAGTGACTTGAGTTTGACCCGAGTTCACACCTCTAACCCTAAGCCAGTCATTCATTGATTCATCCATCATCTCTTCCTCTCGTCCCTTCTGGCTAGCACGTTAGCAGTTAGCTCGGCAGCTCAGTCACTGTATTCCGCGCATGGATGAAGTTCGCTGTACCACTTCCTGGTGTTACTGGGCCTTCACTCTGTTTCTCTCTCTCTCTCTCCTCCCTTCTTGCTCTCTCTCTCTCTCTCTCTCTCTCTCTCCCCCTCTCTGGCACCTCCAGCAAAAACTCATCATGCTCCATTACATTGACATGACTGGACCAACCGCCGATTCCGAGAATATGACTAAATACAAAGGCTTTTATGAGAGGAATACAGTACTCTTTGTGAACTCAGTCCGTCCATCTCGTGTACCGTACAGCTACACACTCATTTAAAACTCTCAACACACACACACACACACACACACTTGCTTCACACATGTTGCTGTAATATTGCGAGGGTGAATAAAGGCTTTTTATTGAGGTTTAATGATGTGTTCACTCCAAGCGGCTCTCTAACAGCGACAGCACAGAGCGCTGGCACCGGGCTCGGCCTTTAGCTCGGTGACTCACACTCCGAGACACAAGTGTCGCAGTACGTCGCTGACCCTCGCCTGACAGCCCGTCACGTCTCCCACACCGTTAACATGGACTTCACATCCTCTTTTCTTTCCGGGCTTTCACACCCTCTTCGCGTGTTCGCAAAAGAGAACACGCGCGTAAAAAGGCTCTCTGGGCGTATTAAACCGGAATGGCGGCGTGCGGGGGCTGCGACAAACTAATTAGCCCGTAACGCGGAGAACCGCTGCAGCAGTCAGAGCGGGAGACACGAACAAGGTTCTCTGCATGCAGGACAGACATCTGGCGCCATCGTGGAGGTGCAGGGGAGCAACTGGCTGTACGCAGGTAACGGTTAAAGCTAGGGCAGCAAGTGTTTTTATCAATAGTTTTATCAAATATATCTCACGAAAACTCAGGAAACACAAGTTCCAAGAGTTCAAACCTTTGAAATTAGCCTGTACTATTATTTTGAAAGGGTTTCCTGGTTTAAGTGTCATTATAAACGTCCTAATTTGCTAACAACCGTGTCTTTTTTAAAAGGCAGGTATAGGTTCTTCCTGGATCGGAGGCCCTGGCCAGCGCTAATGTGTCTGCCTTGTTAAGTCGACCATCGTGGGGGTTGAGGAGCCTCTGCGTTGTTTACTTTAAAGGTGCCTGGGAAAAGACCCGGGGTTCACGAGCAGTTCACAAGGCCCTCGTAAGACGCGTCCGAGGGGCCCGTAAGGCACTTATAACACGCTGCCATAGAGCCCCCCCACTGCTAAAACAAATCATTAGCATCTTGCAAAAACCTTATACGACTCTGAAGAGGCAATTTCTGAGGAAATGAGAAAACCTGGCTCATTTTCTCATCCCGGCCGCTGCATTTGTGACATTTCAGAGGGTGCTGTCAAAGGTCACGCAGAGTCAGGAACTTTAAGAGTTTGCTTGTGAGAACGTGCTTTTTCTCACACGCTGTCGTTCCTCTGATTTTAATTAGGTCAAGGCTGTTGAGCGCCCTTAAATATTCATGTCCTAGAATACAGTTAATCATGACCAAATCAGTTTAACGATGCTGGCAACGGTGCCATTATGTTCTTATTTTCCTGCTTCTTATTACAGTACATGCTCCACTGTACTCGCTTTATTACATTACTGGCGTTCGCCATTCGGAAATGATCACGTTAAAGGCCTCCAAAGTGACAACCGGAAGGCTTATTGACTGTCCACAGCGGGTTGAACCGGAGGCCACGCCTCCATGTGTAGCGGGCCGCTTGGAGAGGTTCTGGAGTCGGCTTGGGTGACAGGAGGGCCTTTGTGCTGCGTTGAGGGCCATGCCTGGGAGATCGTGGTTTAAATGAGTCCTTGATGGGCTCGTGGGGAGTTCACGGCGTGGTGGAGAGGGTTCCTGATGTAGTGACGAGGGTTCACGGCGTGGTGGAGAGGGTTCCTGATGTAGTGATGAGGGTTCACGGCGTGGTGGAGAGGGTTCCTGATGTAGTGATGAGGGTTCACGGCGTGGTGGAGAGGGTTCCTGATGTAGTGACGAGGGTTCACGGCGTGGTGGAGAGGGTTCCTGATGTAGTGACGAGGGTTCACGGCGTGGTGGAGAGGGTTCCTGATGTAGTGATGAGGGTTCACGGCGTGGTGGAGAGGGTTCCTGATGTAGTGATGAGGGTTCACGGCGTGGTGGAGAGGGTTCCTGATGTAGTGATGAGGGTTCACGGCGTGGTGGAGAGGGTTCCCGATGTAGTGATGAGGGTTCACGGCGTGGTGGAGAGGGTTCCCGATGTAGTGGAGAGGGTTCCTGATGTAGTGATGAGGGTTCACGGCGTGGTGGAGAGGGTTCCTGATGTAGTGATGAGGGTTCACGGCGTGGTGGAGAGGGTTCCCGATGTAGTGGAGAGGGTTCCTGATGTAGTGATGAGGGTTCACGCCGTGGTGGAGAGGGTTCCTGATGTAGTGATGAGGGTTCACGGCGTGGTGGAGAGGGTCCCCGATGTCGTGATGAGGGTTCACGGCGTGGTGGAGAGGGTTCCTGATGTAGTGATGAGGGTTCACGGCGTGGTGGAGAGGGTTCCTGATGTAGTGATGAGGGTTCACGGCGTGGTGGAGAGGGTTCCCGATGTAGTGATGAGGGTTCACTGGGCTGGCGTTACAGGCACCGGGAGGTCAGGAACTCTTCTTGTAGCCTTCCTCTTGACCCGACGGGAGGCATCTCGATCGTCCAACCGCTTCATCTGCTCTTCACTTCCGTTCATATCCGTCGCCGGACTCGGTGTACTTTGGCTAAAGAGCGGCCATCCGTGAATACAAAGAGCAAATACAAAGACATTTTTCTGATTCAGTCACTCAATTCCTTCTCCGTTTATTGCATCTCGTCGTCCCTTCTCTTCCTCCTCATCACCCTCTCCTCTCGATGGGAAACTCGGGGTCAATGTGTTTAACACGCCCACAAATTCACTCTCTCTCTCTCTCTCTCTCTCTCTCTCTCTCCAACTTTGCTCCTCTACCCCCTCTCCCCTTTCTCCCCTTCGTCTTCACTCCCTCATTCTCTCGCTGCCCTTTTCACCTCTCCCATCCTGGAGGTGAAGAGTGCACAGGGGGAGAAAAAAACGCCACTGCCGTTCTTTTTGTCTTGCACTTTCCTTTTCTCATTTCCTTCCACATACTTTCCTCCCATCGCGGCCCGCTTCGCAATTTCTTCTTCTTCTTTTTTTTTTTCTTCCTCCGCCTCAAAGCCCGGGGGTGAAGAGTGCAGGGGAGAGTGTTTCTGCTGCGGGAGTCATGGTCATTACTGTGGACGATCACCAAAGGGAAGGAGGGACGGAGGAGAAGAAGGAGCTCGGAGGAAAAACTGGACACTTAAAAGTTTACCGTCAACCAAACGTCTGAGTGTTTGTGAGCGTTTGCAAATTCCTTCAAATCGGGCAAAACCAACGCAGACAACATGCATGCAAAACATGTCAACTGAACTTAAAGCTTCTCTAACCATCTAACTTTCTCTTTTGTTGTTGTTGCAACACATCTCGCCTCTTTCCCTCTCCTTATTCCTACTCTTCCTCTCTGATGGCTTCAGCAGGCCTCATGACACACACACACACACACACACACACACACACACACACACACACACACACACACACACACACACACACAGAGAGAGGACTCTGAGGGGTGATCGCGGTTCAGAGGCCAAACAAATGTTCTGTCAGATTTACTGGCTGAGCGAGGTTGGTGGCGCTCCCACTCGCACACAGTAATCCTGTGGACAAATTATGTCATATCACACACACACACAGACCTCCATCCCTCCCCACAGGCTGACCCTCACCCTGACCTGAACCTGAACCGGAACTCCTCCCCCTAACTGACCACTTGTCCTGTTTTTCTACTTTTATTGGAGTATTTTGAAACTCTGTTCTCGCGTGCCAAGACAAGCACGTTAGCGTATTTATGAATCAAACGGACCCTCCTCTCGTCTCGCTGTGAAACATTAAAACACTCTCAATCACTCCACCAGACCTTCGCAGCTTCGAGGAAATGCCGGACCTCCTCCACCTCGACATGCGAGGACTTCATTTTATAAGCAAGATTGCTCGCAGGTGGGAAAAGACACTTCAGAAAACGGGAAATACAATTTTCAGATCGGGAACAAGCGTGTGCGTAGAACGACGAACCTTTTAAATGTCTTTGAAAATGTTTGTAAAAGCTTTGTGAAACAAAATGACTCATTCGGCTTCTTACTAACAATTGTAGTCTTTCAGCTCTGAACAATATACTTCCTAGTATTTTATTGTGCGTGTGTGTGTGTGTGTGTGTGTGTGTGTGTGTGTGTGTGTGTGTGGACACGAGTTGACCTTGGTACCTCAGCTGGTATTGTTTAGCACGAGAGGGTGCAGTCGGACCCTGTGACTGATCTTTCAACACCTTTACAACACACACACACACACACACACACACACACACACACACACGTTACAAAGTCACAAATGAGCTCTCAGCACCTCGGCTACAAGGCATTCCTGTTACATGTACATGTTAAGGGCACGGGGTCACACACGGGACTAGCTGAACAAGTGTGTGTGTGTGTGTGTGTGTGTGTGTGTGTGCGCGTGTGTGTGTGTGTGTGTGTGTGTGTCTTCATCAACAGGGCCACAGTTTGTCCCCTGTAATGATCTTTGAAACAAGGCCGGCTTCATCCAATCAGAGATTGTCATTTAAAATCACCAGAAGCAAAAGGTGCATTTATTTATTTTCTGTTGTTTCACGTGTACTTTTTAAATATCTATTGTGAAGGATCTATTATAATTATAAGTGTAATCAACTCCTGCAGGCCTGACGTGGATTTCAGCTTCACTATGAACACATTTAGGAGAGAAGCATCTTTACCTCCGACTCCTACAAGACAGGATTCAAGTCCAGTAAACGGCTTGTATATACGTAGCATTAATATTTATTGTATTTCCAAAACTGATTTCATGAGTTTCTCTTACCTGCTACCGAGGAAGCGTGTTTTATATTTTCTGTTGATTTGAAGTAAAGACAGTAAGAAGCGGGACAGTCGGCATGAACAGCGATTGGACTACATCAGCAAGAAGCCCCGAAGAGGACAGAGCACCCTGCATGCTGTTTGATTGACAGGCGATTTCTGGGACGTGCACCGAGAAAGCCCCACTGTGGATAAAACCTGGTCGTTTTTGACGGAGCTGTGATTATATGCACCGTCTTAAGTGAGGAGACGAGAGGAAAAAGTTAACGCGGTCATCCAAAGTCGTTCCACCTCAGACCTCGTGGTGCTACGCGCTGTTAATGCTGTCACACACACACACACACACACACACACACACACACACACACACACACACACACACACACACACACACACACACACACACACACACACACACACACACACACACGACCCTGTAGCTTCAAACAGGGAACTCTTTTCCATAGACGTCAGAGCGCAAACACAGGATCACACACACACACACACACACACACACTGAACGGAGGCGGCATGTCTGTGGTTAGCGCTGAGGAATTACCACGGGCTTATTCCGTCATTTGCCAAAGCTCGTGGGGGGGGGGGGGGGGGGGGGTAAGGAGGAATAGTTCCACCGAAAACACCAAAAACCACAATAAAGCATTTGCGCGGAGCGAGAGAATGGAATGGAAAAGAGGGGCGGGAGAGAAAAAAGGACAAAAACAAAACCAGCGTCTGACCCTCAGGGATGGAGGGCGGCAAGGACAGCAAGGAGGCAGGAGGCAGGAGGGAGGAGGCAGGAGAGGATGCAAGCAGTGGTGACTCAGAAGGAGACTAAACGACCTCCAGTGGCTGATCACAGTAAACCTTCATTAACGTGATAAAAACGGACACTTATTCTAAGATATATATATATATATATATATATATATATATATATATATATATATATATATATATATATATATATATATAAAAAATAGTTGGAGCATGATGTGGTCAGTGACGGAAACATCTGCTCTCCGACTTTGTCGGAGCGCTTTATTTTGAAATAACCACATTTTCTAATTAAGGGCATCTCCAAAGCAAAGTAGGTTGATCCACATCAGCACACTTCACTGGTGAAGAAGAGGATTGTCACAACAATCAGTGACGAAGAAGAGCAGAAGGATGCACCTCTGTCCTTACATCCGCTAAAAAACAACCGGTGCAGATCAAACGTACATATTTGAGTGGATCACAAATAGTGTGAGGTGATCTAGGACACTGCTCCTACAATATATATGCTTCAAAGTTATGACATTTATGTACAAGCATGGAAACCGATCCATCTGTGGGTTCTGCGCCCCTGGATGCATGAAACTACACGGAGACTGAGCTTTCTTTGTGCTGAGCAACCCGGAACAACAGGTTGACATGTGCGCCAAACAGCAGGCGAAAGTTCAAGTCGCTGACAGAAACCTCTGCTGAAGTTCAACTGCTCTGAAGAGAAGGGCAATTACTGCCTCCGTCATGTCTGTGTGTCGGATAATAAAGCAAAGAGATCATAAGTTTAAAAAAAAAAAAAGAGGACAACAAATGACTCCTCTGTCAGGATAATCGACGCATGTTAAACCGAAGGTGGCGAGAGACGGACGGCACCACGGTGAAAGAGAAGAGAGGAAAGAAAATGGCTGGAGTGAGTCACGACTCAGCAAAACAAGAGGAAAGATTTGCGTCTACAAATAAGACAAGTTTAAATAATAGCGACGCGATGAATAACGGCGCATCTTATACGTTCTACTGTTTATTGTGGTTCCATCTCATTCGTCAGCACGTCATCCTCGAGGTGTTCCATCAACCGACACTCGTGTGCAGAGTCGTCCCTCACCAACGAGAGAAATGAAAGAGGGATGAGGGAAAGAAAAAGGATGAGTGACGTTCTGATTATAAGGTGGCGGACGGCGATGATAATGAAGCATCTGTCCACCGCACCTGACCCCCCTAATACATCCGTCTCTGGGCATCTCCAGCGGCCTTCATCCCCGCGCGGAACCCGTCACGTCTTTCAGCGTCTTCCTATTTAGACGTCCGGGGGAGACGGCAGCAGGCGGACCACCTGCAGGAAGACCTCTTCAGGACGGACTGGAAGACGGACAGGTCTGAAGGATCTCTGGCACAGCAGCCGTCTGTCGGGATAGAGCTGCGTTTGAAAGACCGAGTTGCTGAGCACCATTGACATCGTCGATGGAAATTCAGGGGGGGGGGGGATCAGCTTTGGTGTCATTTTTCCTCCAACATGGCTGCTGTACTTTTTCTTTAGTGGAAAACGAGGTTCACAAGAATTAGGCTAAACTGTTCCATTCCACTGAGGAGCTTGTGGACCAATTTTCCAGGGACTATTTAGGAACTTTATCTGCCTTTTCACTGCAAATAGTCCCACGTTAGTACTCTCAGATGGGACCTGGAAGCGTAATTGTGAATCCAACTGCTCCTCTCGGCCAGACCCTCCTGGTGCTGGGTGAGGCAGAGACGTTTGGTTCATTGACCCCCGAGGAGTTCGGGTCAGGAAGGCCCATCGGTGCGTGCAAAGGACCCAGATCTGGGTACCAGTACCTCGGCGAGCATGGCCGTCCTGCCAAGAAGAGCAGTGGGATTCATAACAAGGGGCCTGGAAGCACCGGAGCGAAGTTAGCATTACTGGTCAATTAGACTATTGATTAGACTCGGCAACATAATGCCTTCAGCTCCGAGGCACAAACAGGAGAACATGTTGGCAAAGCCATTGCATTTTTACAGCCGAACTTGAACTTCAAGTATGAATTGAAATTTACACACAAATCACACGGGTCCAAAAACTTCCCGACATCATTCATCTGACGCACCGAACATCCCGTGACCGCAGCATATTGAACATCGTCCCCGTATCCTCACTTGTGCCAATTTATTAAAAAAAGAAGGTAATAAATGTTGGACGTTCCATTCATTTCGATTCAAAAGCGGGGAGGGCACGTCATGATTTCCATTATTAAACACGACGGCGTCTCTTCTCGTGCCCTCGGTTGATGGCGGCCGAGGTAATCCGGGGCGATCCCCCGTACGTCAACCCTCCGGGCCCAGTTCACTGCCAGTAATTGCACATGTGGCACCGGGTCTCATCTTTAGGGTGAAAAATTGAGACAACTAAAAGAAAATGGGGGAGATTTACTGCAGAGCTGAGGTCGGTTTTTAGAACTTTTCAAACAAAGCACACACGCACACACACACACACACACACACACACACACACACACACACACACTATCAAGCCAGACAGATATGACATCATCGTGGTCTGCGATTCAATCTTCACCGGCGGCAACCGCGAGCACATGACCGCAACCTCGTATATCAAGACCCCTGCGGTGTGTGTGTGTGTGTGTGTGTGTGTTCTTGATGAACTTTGGGAAAAGCAGACAGCTCTCGATCCATTTTTCTGTCCAGGCACTCGACTGATGAATATCTTTTTGTTTTCTCGCTCACCCTGCTCCGGTTTGATCGTGATCGACTCTCGTTCTTCCATTAATCAGTTTTTAATCGATTTATTTCTTAAAAGTCAGTTTCTTTGTATTTCAAAGTGTCCATTTTTAGTGACTTATGCCTGGGAATAAACTGCTTTATGTCTAAAATACGTCTGTACTTACAGTATTTAAAGTTAACATTAATACATTCACCTAATTACTATGACTTGGTTACTTTGCATGTTAATATTTGGAGGGAAACGTGCCAGATTGCTTGACAACAAACAGTCAAAATGTATTTGATTGTATTATAATAAACCTATGGAGGAGACCACATGAAGTTAATGCCATTGCACACATGTCTATGTACCGTCGGTGCTCCTCAGTGAGTCGCCGCCCCGTTGTTATTTGTATGACATCATCGTGTCCCGATGGCCTCCGATGAGCCGTAAAAAATGACGGCCAACGAGCTCCCCTGCTCCCCTTCTCTCTCGCCGATCAATCCGACTCGTAAATATCAAAACACCGAATAACAAGAGCAGACTCCCGAGCTCGGGATCTGACCCCCGGACCCCCGGACCCTCCACTCAGCCCGGCCGATGAACTCACTCTCTCCGGGTCATCGCCGCCCCGGCGGCGCCCGAGTTGACACCGCTTTGAGTCCTGGCGCATGGCGTCACCAGATATAAACACACTTTAGGAGACAGGCTTTTATATTGCTTGTTTATGGGGTATCACTTCTAATAACGCAATAAAAATATTCACATATTGGCGTAGTAATAAATGTCGGTCATATTTATAGATCGTTGGGCTTAATGTCCATGATGTTATGCTCCGCTCTTCAGACTTAAATGGTTCCTAAAGTGGCAGGTGTGTTCGTAAGGACCAGGGGTCACGGCTGGAAGTGGAGCGTCGGTATCAATTAAAGATTGTGTCAGCGATTTCCACAAGACGATAAACACGGCTCACGCGACTTATTTCAACAGAAACTGTTTTTATTCAATTCCAGTCGTTCCTTCTCTACTGAAGCTACCTTCATCAACACTCAACACTTCCTGATGTTTTCACATTAAAAGCCAAACTCGTAAAAAGGGAATTCAGTGAGACTTTTAATGTGAAAAGTCAAGATAAAGTGTTGAGTTCCTCCATGAATGTAGCTTCACATCAGCGGAGTGAAAGAAAGCAGAGAAGCACTGAAGTAAAGCGTGCTGTGGACATGCACGTCATGCAGCATGCATCAAGACTAAAAGGGAAACAAGGTGGACGTTTAGCGTCTGCATCAACTGGAGAACAGGATAAACGTGAACTAAAGATCTCTGCAAGTCAAATATTGACTCTCCTTTTAGCTCTGCCGTCTCCTGAGAAGCCCAGCAGGCTCGACTGCAGAGTGTGCATTTCTCACGCGCACGTCTTTTGATTTAGTGTCCGTATAAAAAGATATTGATTGGCGAAGCATTAGTGAGCAGGTTACTAAATCTCCTCCAGCTCCAGGGGTGCTTAACTCTGACCTCTGACCTCAAAGTATCACCTTATTATCAAAAAGTTGGACCAAAGCGCTCCGCCGGGCCGACGCTTCAGCCTCTTCAGTTTTTATCAGGTTTCACACCCCGACAGCTGTTGAGTTCGAAACCAGCGGGGAGTCCGTCTCAATGAGTGTGTGTGTGTGTGTGTGTGTGTGTGCAGCACCAGAATGTGTTTTACAGCCTGGGAAGGCATCGTCCTCGGGGCTGGTGTGTTGTTAGTGAAGCGCATTCTTCCCTCTTCTGGTAATCACGCACAGACCCGGTTCAGCGGCGGGGCAAGACGCAGAAACACACGGCTTTCATCACAGAAGAAGAAGAAGAAGAAGAAGAAGAAGAAGAAGAAGAAGAAGAAGAAGAAGAAGAAGAAGAAGAAGAAGAAGAAGAAGAAGAAGAAGAAGAAGAAGAAGAAGAAGAAGAAGAAGAAGAAGAAGAAGAAGAAGAAGAAGAAGAAGAAGAAGAAGAAGAAGAAGAAGAAGAAGAAGAAGAAGAAGAAGAAGAAGAAGAAGAAGAAGAAGAAGAAGAAGAAGAAGAAGAAGAAGAAGAAGAAGAAGAAGAAGAAGAAGAAGAAGAAGAAGAAGAAGAAGAAGAAGAAGAAGAAGAAGAAGAAGAAGAAGAAGAAGAAGAAGAAGAAGAAGAAGAAGAAGAAGAAGAAGAAGAAGAAGAAGAAGAAGAAAAAAAGAGAAATCTCTTACTGATATATTTTTCTAATTATATTTCAATCTTTTTCTGATTAGCGTCTTATATTATTCAACGGGGTTATTCAGCCGGCGCACACGACAGCAGGGCGATTTTCAAAGCGCGTCGCTTGGAAAACTCTTTATCTCGTGTGCCAATGTTTTAATAAGACCATCTCGCTCTTTTTGTTTGAATAATCCCTTTTGAGCCGTGTTTATAGATGACTTCTTTGTTATTATTTCAACAAAATGAAAGCCGTATTCATGACGGCGCTTCAGCCGTAAAACGTGTTCTTCAGGACATGAAAGACGGAGGAAGTGTTTCCTTTCTTTTGCATAATAATTGGATCACAGAGGAACTTATGGATCTAGAACTACAGTCCGTACTGTAGAAGACTCAACTATCTCACTTATGTCAGGTTTGTGGTGTTCATATTCTGCAGGGGTACGAGTGACTTTTGCAGTTTTAAAGCAGCTTTGACAGCATTGACATTGTCACACCTTGTGAAGTTACCGTGGCGATCAAAGAGTCGGAGAGTCTCCACCAACTCCCGACATCATCCGTCTGCTGTTGGGTGCTGTGTGGCTTACAGCAGCACGTTCTCTCTCACAACTCATTCCATACGGCAGTGTGGTCAGCGGGCCGACGCTCCACTGGGCGGGAGGCACGGCCGGAGTGAACGATGGTGAACTGCTGGTCTTCTGACAACAACGTTAAAGAAGTGCAGCACAGACCGACACAACTGAGGCCTTACAAAGAGAACAGGCGATGGGAACGTTCCACGCTGAAGCCGTTCCGTCTCGCAGCTACGCTCGAAAAGCTGCTCGGAGGATCGTCTGCACGCGTTCCTTAAACGAAAGCAGGAAGCCGAGCGAGGGAGGAAGGCGTCGCGCCGACTTCTCACCTCCCCGGCGTCTCGCTCGCCCGGCGTCTTCTCCGAGGCCGTGAAGCTGACAGGTGTGAAGTTATACCTCCTCTCACCATCCACTCTCTCCTTGTTTCCTCCCCTCCCTCCCCACCTTCTTTCAAATTCCGCTCCCTTTTTTTTAACACTTAGTAAATCCCTGTTTAATGTCCCTCGTCTCTCTCCCTCCATCTTTTTGTTTCTCCTTTAACACAGTTTTCCTTTTCCCTTCTTTTTGTATTTTATCCTCCCCCCATCCCTTCCTCTCTCTTCCTTCACTACATCCTGTTTCCATCTTTCTTTCTTTCTCTGCGTCCTAACAGTACAATACCCCGTCTGTGTGATATAACAGCAGCTCAGGTACAGTGCCGTGTTTTCCATATGGCTCCCATTCACTGACTGTGGAGGAAAAGCCTACATTGTAGCAAAGCGGGCTATAAAAGCAGAACAGGGGCGACTCCTAAACATAATGAAAGCCCTGGTCTTCCACTTACGTCGCCTGAAGGGGTCGTTTCACCCGGCGGTGGGAGACAACGTCTTCAACCTGAAAGCTTGTCGGTTTCATCCTGGACTAACTTCTCGGTGTCTTTCAGGCAGATCTCAGGTGTACCAACCTGCTGCGGAGGGGTCAAAACTCTCTACTCGTGGATACATGATGGGTTAATGCCGAGTACAGCGGATTCCAAATATAAGAACTGATCCTGTGGTTTGTTTTATGAACGCTCGCAGACCCCTGCGGGACATTTCTGCAGAGGACGAAATATTCGGACGAACCTCAATTTCAGAGAATTACCGGCTGCAAAAATCCAGTAAATCCTTTAACCCGACTACGTCAAGTACGAACATGAGAAGCAGAACGTATTTGGCCATATATTCATGAAACGGTTCTATTTAAACAAAGGAGTTCACATGAGTTTTGTATTCAGAGGATAGCAAAGTAAAAAGAGCGAGACACGAAGAAAAGAAAAGAAATTGGGTCGTCATCTCTGATACTTCACTTTCGATCTATTAACGATATAAATATATTGATGAGAGCAGCTTTAAATACGACTGTAATGCTTAAGGCAGCAGTGAAGTCATTACAGCAAAGCTGCTCTGACTTATGATTTGGATTCAAGGGTGGACACACACACACACACACACACATTTTAAAATACTAAAAGCACTCTGAATGACTGCATGACTCAATCCACTAATTCCTAATGAACACACACAGTCACTGCTGCGGAGACAAGAGGTCAGCTTGTGTAATCTCAAACTAAACGAACATGGAAAAAACACAAGCACTCACTTCAGTCATGAACTGTACTTTTCAGACAAATTATATATTAGTAAAAACACATGGCACACACACGCACACACACACACACAGTAATAGTCAGCTTATGAGCATTAATATCAGGGGTGATATAATGACTCCCGAGGGCTATGACCTTTTTAAGTGGGATGGAAAACAAAGGCAGTGCTTAGACAGCCGCCCACATATACACACACACACACATATACACACACACACACACACACACACCAGTCCAACTTTGTGCTGTGATTTATTGTGATAAAAAGGGAGGACCGTGGCCTTGGCAGTCTGTGCTACACTTTACTAAGATGATTTTTTTTTTCTGCCTCGTTATTTGTGTTGGTACTGGAACGAGACTTGTGTGTGTGTGTGTGTGTGTGTGTGGGTCTAGACTGGTGTGTGTGTGTGTGTAGCCCTCCAACTAAGGAGTTGATAACTTTCCAGCTACTGAAAACATTTATTTATTCTTTCCTCCCCTTTTGTACAAATGGTCTTCAGCAGGCAGTGTGTGTGTGTGTGTGTGTGTGTGTGTGTGTGTGTGTGTGTCTACTTTTTTGTCTTAAAGCCACAATGAAACTTTCATTTTCTGTTGATTTTGGCGGTCCTTGTGGACAGAAGTGGTAGTGTTTCAGAGTCCCTTTAGAAAACCTCTCATGTCCCTCTCAGTCCTGGTCCTGGTCCTGGTCCTCCCGTGCCTCCCTTCCCTCCAGTGAGCCTGGTCTACAGAAGCGTGGGGTTGTTTGGCATACTATGCTACTCCAGTCGGGTATCGGCGAGTACGAGTGTGTGCACCGACCGGACATCTCTGCTGAGAGTAGCGATGGTGGCAGTCCGAGTGGAGAGCGTAACGTTGACGATGGCTAGATGCCCAATATGTGTTGGTGTTCGTGGTGGCAGCTGTTTGTCAGGAGCCAATGAAAAGACTGCAAACTGAAAGAGACTAAATGAGCAACATCAACAACGGAGGAGCTGAAACGAGACGGTATTACGAGTGGCAAGTATCGGCAGAAATACAAGTCTGAATTTAAGGTTTGACCGATTACTCCTAATATGCTGAGGTAGACGTTTGAAGTCTCAACCGCCCACCCACACACACACACACACACTCTGACATACAGAAACACACACCAGACTCCCCTTATTAGTCAGCTAATCTCTGTTTCTACAGTAGAGCTGCTTTAAAAACACACACACCACCAGGAGGGTAACACTAAATCAACTGGAGGGAGTGGGAGGAAGAAGACACTCACACACACACACACACACACACACACACACACACACACACTCCTGTAACAGCCTTAAAGTCCGACTCAGCAGCGCTCTAGTGCTCTTATCACAGCGGGTGAAATGTGCAGCTGATCAGTGAAAGTTACACACACTCGAATACAAAAATGTATTAAAAACTGGAGTTTCATTAGAACATGAAAACTTCAAAGTACAAATTGCATGTATGATATTAAACACACACAAAGCCTGTAAAACTGACCTGGCTCTCTAATTGGCGGAGGCCTGCGATTGGCTGCTGGACATGTGCCAACAACCAGTGAGAGGCTTCGATCAAAACCATGGCTCCTAAAAACAGCAGGAGAGCTGTGTGTGTGTGTGTGTGTGTGTGTGTGTGTGTGGTCACTAAAGTCAAGAGCAGAAATGGTAACAACACACACACTTACTGTACCAATGGCTGCATGATTACGGTCTACATCTACCATAAAACCTAAAATGAATAAAGTAAGTGAAACATCCTGTGTGTGTGTGTGTGTGTGTGTGCGCGCCACATGTGTTAGAGTCATAACACTCACAGTAGGCGGTTTCAAAGCCACAATGGTCCTTGTAATGTAACTGCTGCTGTACATGAAATGGTCGACACACCTTCGTAATTACACACACACACTTCGATAGTCACACACTTGCACAATGCATGCTCTCACACGCACACACACACACGTACATTGGTATAACTTAGTTACTGTTCCGTTGTAAAGAAGCCAGATTATTGTCATATTTTCTTTATTTATAGAGATGTATTTGTACTTCTGTTCCATTACTCTCTGGGATATTTCAAACAAATACATTTCCTGTGAGTGCTTCACAATAAAAGCCACTTGTGTTTTACTTTTCGTGCTTCAAGTACATTATGGTACAAATACTTTTGTCTTTACTTACGTACACATGTTGTATGCAGGACTTCTATTTTGAACAGGGTATTTCTACTCAGTACTCATACTTAAGATAGGAGTACTTCTTCCACCTCTGATAAGCAGTTATTTAAAGGGCCAGTTCGTAGGATTTGGCGGCATCTAGTGGTGAGGCTGCAGACTGCAACCATCAGAAAACTGCTCCCGTGTGCAAAGTGTGTTGGAGAACTACGGTCACAAAAAGCATCTGGAGCCGGTGGTTGGTTTGTCCCTTCTGGGCTACTGTAGAAACATCGCGGCCTGCTCTGTGATATTTAGACATAAACGTCTCGTTCGAAGGTAACAAACACACAACGACTCTTATGTTGAGGTGATTATACATGAAAACACACTTGGATCCCCTTAAATGCTGCACACTGTTCCTCTGACACTTGCATAGGAGGGGAACAGTGACCAGCAGCACTGCATCATCTGCTGCGTCGCTTCCGTGAATCCCTCGCGTGCATTTGAAACCAGCATGGTCTGGCGGACTCCGCCACCAACAGTGAAAACTACTCTATCGAGATGGAAATACACAGAATTGCTGATCATAAAAAGTATCAAAAACAGGGTTTATTTTGTAAAAAAAAACAACTTCAAGGATTGCAACTTTAATGTCATGAAAGAGTGAAATAATGTTTATTCAAAAGGTAAGAAGAGGAGGCAACACGTGGACACAAGCATTATTGTGAGGCAGAATTAGAAATGAAAGCATGATGGAAACTGCACTCTAACACTTGCACATGGAAAATACATTCCAATACCCTCCTCTCACACACACACACACACACACACACAGTAGGTCAGCAGATTAGTGCAGACTAGGCCTACGCTGAAGTCAGGGAAAGAGTCTTAATGTTAAGTGGTCGTCAGTGGAAACTGAGCTCAGGAACAGAATTAGCACCGATGTATAGCCTATTGTAGCCTTTGAACACACACACACACACACACACACACACACACACACACACACACACACACACACACACACACACACACACACACACACACACACACACACACACACACACACACACACACACACACACACACACGGCATTTAGTGTCACAAACACACAGATGCGAGTCTGAGAGCGAGCACACACACACGCGCACACACACAAATCGTCTGCTTTTATTCTGAAACAGGCTGAGAAAACAAGCTCCGTTAAAATGGATTTATTTTATGAAATCTAATAATCGCAGCAATAAAAACATATTGGAATAAAGTTTTGGCCGTTTCCTCTCTGACGTCTAAACCCTCTTTTCCTGCTCGCATTTACAGAGGTGAGTGAAAGGATACGAGACTGTGTGTGTGTGTGTGTGTGTGTGTGTGTGTGTGTGTGTGTGTGCGCGTGTGTGTGTAGCATTAACTCAAGGATGCAAAGCAGGGAAGAAAAGACGGAGAGCTACATTCAAATGAAAGGATTTAAACCCAACAGGATATTACGTCATGAAGCTGGCCGGCGTCCCAGTCGTTCGATTGGTCCTCTTCATCATTCTGAACCAAACGTGGAGTCTACAAACCGATTTACCTTTCACTGCGCCGCTATAAGCCCCGGCTTCAGGAGCGACACATAAACTGAACTTTAATTAAAAGAAATGCAACGAGGACGACGGAGCGAACGCAGGAAAAGAAAGACCAATAAAATGAGCACGCAGCACGACGAGGAGGGAGTAGAGGAAGAATAAATAAGAAAAAGGAATAACTTATTAAAGAAAAGCAGCCGGGAGTCGGTGAAGAGAGGGAGTAAAATAAAAGTAGAAAATATATATGAACAAAAAGAGTCAATAAAGGATTGAAGTAAATGGATTTGGAATAGTTTTTGGCTGGAAACAGTTTTCCAGCTTTGATTTCTTCTTTCTTTCCGAAGCCCGTCGACATTCCACAGGCTTCTAATGTTTCAGGACAAGGTAGGAGATGACACACACACACACACACACACACACACACACACACACACACACACACACACACACACACACACACACACACACACACACACACACACACACATCATGAGTGGATCAAAATATTAAGCCGAGGCTCGTCTGTCCTTGTTGGCGTCAGTTCTCCCCAGTCTGAAACCAATCAGAGTCGCTATAGAACCTCCGCATCGGGACGCACGATCTCCCACAGAACACGTTAACTCACGCGCGTACACGCAGACCGGTGGTCCGGTGCTGCTGGCATCGAGCGGCGGCAATAACGGACTGAGGAGTCCGGAAGGGTTCTAGCGGTGCATTTTATTTTGAAGGCCCGGCGGCCGCACCGCTGACGGATCGCTCTGGTGAAGTGTCGTCAGATGAGGAAATGATGGGCGCGATGGAAAAGAAAACGGGTTCAGGTTTCATGTAGAAGATTAAAGACAAGCTCAGCTCAAGAGCTTAGTTACACGTCTCAGTGAGAAGGCTGTGATTCGGGTATTTATTCTTTATCCATCAAGATATTTCACACCAGTATCCTGGTCATCCGGCTACCTGTTTACATGACCCCATCACCTGCAAGGGCCCGACAGTAAGGGTTGCCATTTGGAGAAATTGGCAACCAATTCCTGGACTTTGGTTGCCATCAGTGGCAACTACTTTTTAACATCAACAATAGGGACATCAGTTTGTCAGATCTGTCCTTACGACATTTCAGAAAGTTAAAGTTGAGATGAGAAGATTGATACCGCCATCATGACCCTGAGCAGGAGGCTAGCTTAGCTTAGCATCAAGACTGGAAACTAGGGGAAGCAGCGAGCCTATGGTGCCTTTAAGTAAGAACCGAGAGGTCTCGTACCGACGAGACAATGAACAATGAGCTGCTCTCAAACAGCTAACTCTGTGTGCACTTACATTTATAGAGCAATCATCACAGTACGAAGCTCACTTTACCATCTGGGATATTGTGCAACTGTGACCACCAGAAAGCAAACTGTAAAACAAACAAAAACACACCAGAGTGGGCACGTAAACCCAGACAACAGATTAGAAAACGCAAAGAGCGATGTGGGATGAAGAGTGCATGAGCACATCGGCCTATAGGCTGATTTACAGCCTAGTTCAACTGAACAAGACGAGCTGTGCAGACCGGCTCTAAAGCAGACAAATGAGCATCGAATACGTTCCAATCGAGAACCGACGCGTCATCTGATCGGCTCCTCTGATCGGCCTTTATAAAGAACACCGATCAAACTATCAAAAAGGAAGATCAGCTGATCGCTGGTCGATTGATCGGAGCATCCGTGGCCTGAACAAAATAAAAGTTCAGCAAAGCCGACAGAAAATAAGACGACATTTACAAGACGAAACAATTTGACGGATATCGTGTTTCCGAAAAAAGCTCCGGCTGCATCACGTGCACGCTTTGCAGCACACACAAACAATTTATAAAGTATACAAAAATACACAGAACACTTCCTAACACTGCTCATAATACATCATTAAAACTACTAATTCCAATTTGTAACAATAAAAACACAATCTTTTATTTCCTTATCGTTTCAACTGTGTTTTTATGCTATAGATGAATATAAGAACCTAAATTGATTGAATTTAGAATCGACGGTTTACGTGAAATGATTTTTCGGGGCGTTGGTGGAAATAGTCGGGAGCCTTGTGTACCAGCTGCTTTAACAAAACAACAACAACTAAATATGGCTCAGACGATCGGTATCGGCGGCAAAAAACAAACAAAACTCAAATCGGATCTAAAAGTTATCTCAAAAGTGCGATGCGCTCCGAACCGGGAGCTTCGCACTAACTGACAAAATACTTCTTAGTCGTTGTTTTACTCCATTAAGGGCGAAAAACAACAACTCCAACAGATCTCCACAGCCATGAAAGCACACACTTCATCACCGCGTCTTACTGTCAGTCTCTGGCTCGTTAAGGGCTGCCTTTAACGAGCCAGAGACGTAAATACACCCCCCCCCCCCCCCAAATCTGCCTTAACGAGACTAAATAAAAGTCCCTCCAACTCGTCCTGAAATCTTATTAGCACCGATGCTAATTCGTAATCATAACGTCCCGCTGTTTTGGTAAAATGTGTGTACGTGTGATAAAAGGCCACACACACACACAACAATACCAGGCATTGTTTTGTTAGTTGGGACTGTGAGACAGGACACAGTTGCAGCTCCCACACTGAACAACACAGTCACGGCGGTGTTGAGTAAAAACATGAGAAGCAGGGTTTATTTCAGTCTCCTTGACCCGTTTAACTTCCTGCCCCGCAACAGGAAATGGACGAGCGGGTTTCGGGCGTTTAGTGTCAGGAGCCTCTCCTCGACTCGTAATGTTGGTACGCGTGCGAGTGACATCCGTCAAAGGCCTGGAAGACGTGCGAGTGCTTTTCACACTTACTGTTGGTCACAATGTGGACGCCGTTTCCTTTAGAAGTCCCCTCAGACTGCGTCTGGACGTCCGCCCTGCCGCTCCCACGCTCCTCTTCCTCCTGCGGCTCGGCTCGCCTCCCTCGCAGCTTTTTTCGGGAGGTTTGTTTGAACTCCGCGCGAAGGGGTCAGGACATCTGCGGCGGCAGAGGGGCGGAGGGATTTAGAGAGGGGCATCTTGGGAGAACTCAGGAATGTGCTTTGACAGTTTTCAGAGGGCAGAAGTCAAAACACACAATGTACACAAGGCGTGGAGAACAGAAGAAACGAATGTATGGAGATCAAATACGAAGCCGCTTGAGATTGAAACCTTCCTGGTTTGAAGGCGTGTCACATGACGGGACAGGGAGCCTATCAGGGATCAGCACAGAATGACGGTAAGTGACTGACTTACTTATGACGGAGGCCTCATTGAGAGTAAATAATCGTGTCTCAACAGGATATTAAAGGATATATTTTAATGCAATGATGATCCCTCATCTTCACTCTCATCAGCCCACCAGCTGCTCACACCAGAAGCATTTGAGGTGAAGATGAGGTGAACCAAGAGGATGAGGTAAAGACCCCCCCCCCCCCACCTGCAGCTACACACACGGTGACGAAGCACCTCAGCGATCTGGTGATAAGCAGCTTGTTAAGTTATATTGCTTTTTCCACTGAGCTGTTCAAGCCGCATTCCTCGCTGCTAGTTAGCGCGAGGACTAATGAGAGGAGCATGGCGTGTAAACGGAGTTTACTGCCGCGTGTTGGTGGTATACGGACCGAGGGAAACAACTACGACGCCGCTGGAGCTCACGGTCGCACCGCAGCGCTCGCAACGCGGAGGAAATGTGTGCAGCGAGTGGACGAGGTCAAACTCAAGATGATGCGGATAAACGCGCTCGTAAAATATGGCGAACTGTGTTTAGTAAACGTGAAAGAAATCCTTAGTCGACGAATGGATTAGTTGACTGCATCGACGGATCTTTGATCTTGTGTTTACTCAGACGTTTCTTGGAAATAAGCATTTAAAAAGTAAATAATCGATGAAAGACATCTTTGTTGACTCAGACCAAAACGACCGATTAGTCGACAGCCCAAAAGGACACGATGGACTCTGATGCCGTTGGGCCCACACAGTGAATGGTAAATGTACTATTGTATAACATTTTAGTAAACGCAAAAAACATATTTTTCCACATGCAAAGTTAGCTCGACTAGATTATAATTTTTTTTTTTTGAATGTATTTAAATTATTAGAATCATCTGAATTATGAGATTTTTTTTACTAGTACATTAAATGCAATAAATTTGGCCGATCATATGTTTCCATACAGAACTTTAAACTCTGGAAGATATTACAAACTAAAATCTAATAATTTCAAATATAAAGTCCTTTACAGTGGAGGTTAAGTGCTTGGTAAAAAAACAACATATTTTTAGCAAATTATACTGCATACCGAGGTGAATTGGTCTATATAGTTGGTGTATTAAGGTGTGTGATTTAGAAAAATATATATTACTAATAACATGGCACATGTAGAAACCCAACTAGAGAGTTGGACATGAGTTTCATGCCCTCCATGTGGCGTCGCCCCTCTCGAATATAAATGAATTTAAATGTATTTAAATCAAATGAACTATGAAGTGACTTCCAGTCACACTGAAGCTCAGCACAGACAGTGACGTCAAATGCAATCAGCGGCCGCGAGGTCACCTGCTGCTGGTTTAAACCGCGTTTACGTCAGCCTCAAACCCTTTAAACATTAAACGTGTATCGCTCTCGTGCTCAACATAAGTGACGTCGGAAATAACGTGTCCGCGAGTTCACGGTGCTTCTGAATGAATTACCTTCGGTGAAGAGGTTTCAGGAGAACCCGCAGCACACCTGCAGCTACCGGAGCCCCGAGGCATTACCAGCAGATCCACCCACGACACCACGCGCACGATGATCCGCTATCGGCACTGGCTGAATGGTCTTAAAGGGACAGGACACCCCACCGTCAGAAATACAGGTAACTACAGGTAAAAGGATTGCTTTTCTTTTTACCTGTAGTGCTATAGATATAATATTTTTATTGCATCACAGACATCTTTCTTTGGTGGAAATCAACCAATCAACCAATCTGAAATAAGGACATCATAATTCATAAGGCCCCCTGCATAAATAAAGGATAAATAAATAAATCAAAATAGTAACATCGTGTGTCTGTTCTTTCTTACGTGATATTCCTGTCTTTTCCTGGGTTTTTTTAATCGCAATCTTTCCGTTCTGTCCCCCCAAAAAAGCAGATAAAAAAAGATGACAAAAACATGTCTCTTTCCACAAATCATCAGCAGTTCCATGTTGGAACTGTTTTCTTTCTAAATGACTTCAGTACGGTTCTGAATGCAGGATTTTTTACTTGTAGAGCAGTTTCACAGCGTGTATTAGTACTTCATTAGAATAGCTGAGTACTTATCCCACCACTGGCTGGATCTAAATACAAAGGAGTCATTTACTTTTCCTGAATTTCATCCCACAAAAAAACAAAGTGTAAACCCGACTTACAGCCAGCGGTGAACATCAGCGCTCACTGACAGACGGCTTCATCGAGTCAAAGGGGATTTGCACCGTGGACGACCTCAGAGGTGTCAGCGCTTAACGCACATCTGTGTGTGTGTGTGCGGTGAGTGTTTGCAAGCTGATATCATATGTCTGCACGTGTGTGTGTGTGTGTGTGAGAGAGAGAGAGCGTTTGTAAGCTGATATCAGCGCTCCAAGTGTTTGATGTTATAGGCCTCCTCGCCGCTGCACGTGTGTGTGTGTGTGTGTGTGTGTGTGTGTGTGTGTGTGTGTGTGTGTGTGTGTGAGGTGATAATGAAACAACTAGAATCCTGTTTGCCAGACTCCCCTCGGGTCATTTTCCATCACGTCTGGTGAATGAGGTGCACTTTGACCCTGTCCATGTTGAAAGCCGCCCTAAACACACACACACACACACACACACACAATGCACCAATGGACGTTGGCTGTAAACAAAAACGTTTATTTCATCCGTGGGTCTGATTAACATAGCAGTGAGATGAGGCATCAGGGCGATGAGGGTGGGAAAGGCTGGGGCAGTTTCAGCTGCAGTGTGAACACAGCCAAAGAATAAAAAAGTGAGGAATGTGTGCGACAGAGGAAGTGATGAGCATACTGGAGGAGAGAGGGAGGTCAGGGCGAGGAGGAGGAGGAGGAGGAGGGCGAAGGTTGAGAGATGGAGGAGCGAAGACAGACCACCGCCACGGCCCACCCACACTGCACAAACCCAACACACTGTGGTCAGAGGTTCACCTTGACCATAACAACACCCCAGAGAGAGAGAGAGAGAGAGAGAGAGAGAGAGAGAGAGAGAGAGAGAGAGAGAGAGAGAGAGAGAGAGAGAGAGAGAGAGAGAGAGAGAGAGAGAGAGAGAGAGAGAGAGAGAGAGAGAGAGAGAGAGAGAGAGAGAGAGAGATTACGGGACGGTGGTATCAGGAGGGAAGGAGGAGAGGACGGAGCAGATGGAGGGAGGCGACGAGGGAGAGGTGGGAAAGCAAAGCAATAATTTAAGGTTGCGGGAGCTCAAGAGAGGAATCGGTCAGAGCGGGTTTTCAGTCAAACTTCTGTCGACGCTGCAGGTTCGCACCGAGGTCACGGAGCCGAACACACACACACTTACATTCGATTCCTCTTGAACTGCTCAGTAGATCCTGCAGTGTATACCTTCAACACACACAGATGGGCTGCATCAACGGTGCATCTTGGCCAAAAAACACAACCGACAAAACCACAATTTATGATCATAACAGCGATGGTTTGATTTAACCTCAAAGATAATGTACCGGTCCAGTTCTACGGGTTTCTTATTGGGAGTGCAAGCCTCTGATTGGCTGGGGAGTGTGCGTCACACAGCTCTGACCCAATGGCCTCGCAGATGTCGAAGGCTCCACGTTCGACGTGTCCCGTGGTTCATAAAACACATTACCTTTTCTGTGACGTAAAGAAACACTCTTCACTGATCAGGATTGCAGTTTTATTGATAATATTGACATAATGCAGTGCACACAGTATTGCTTTTTGTAGATGTGAGTTCAAATACATGTTTTGTTTTGGAATACATTCGGTCTGTTTCTTCCAGAATACAGTCAAACATCATCAATACTGTCAGGCATGGGGCAAAAACTATTTTTATTTCCAGTCCCTACGTGTTAATGCTCTGCAGCGTGCATCCGGTGAAGCATTCTGTTTCACTAACAGTATTAACTTGTATCCGTCTTTCTTTCTGCTTTTATAATTCAGTGCAAGTCTAAATGTAAGGCTTTAAAAAAACAACTTTAACAATATCAAACATGCATTTCTTGCACATACAAAACAGGATTTTGGAGACTTTTCTTTTTATTTAATTCAGAGGGACTACATTTTCTCATCCACTGAAGAAATAGTTTGACATTATGTGAAATATACTGAACCTGTCCAGAGGTATCAAATCCAACCTACCAGTAACTAAAGCTAAATAATGAACACGTTCAATCGTGTTTGATAAATATGTTTAAAACTCCACAAATGTTCTGTGGGGGACTATGTCTTGGCCGGGTGCAGTGACTTCCTGGAGTCTCTTCTGGTTAATCAGTCAACTTCAAAGATAATGTTTCTACCTTTGGACAGAGTCAGGCTAACTGTTTCCAGTCTTTATGCTAAGCTAAGCTAAGCTAAGCTAACAGGAGCTTAATATTTATGAAAGTGGTATCGATCTTCGATCTAACTTTCGAATACAGTATTAGTTTACAAAACGTCAAACTATTTCTTTTAAAGAGTGATTTTTTATAATTCAAACTTCAGAACTTCACTTACATGGCAACAAGCTTCACGAAGGCAACTGGCAGTCGAAGCTAATAAAGCGCTTTGCTCGTTAGCGGCCTCTTTGCTGAGGCACGGATTAGTGTCACCGGATGTAAAGGCAACGAAGCTGAAGGCTAAAGGCACGTCGCATTTACTGACAGGTACAACGTCGGGAAAATACAGCTCAGAGTCAACGCTTGAAGACGAACTTCGCGGTATGAAGGCACCTCGAACGAGCAATAAAACACCAACGACAGCAGGCGGCAGCAGGATTGTCAAATAACGTTTTTTCAATGTTGAGGCTCGTGGATTTACATCAGCAGGACATTTAAAGCTCTTTTAAATACGCGACGCTATTTGCTAGATACTAACACAAGTAATGCACTTGCACAAAAGAGTCATTGTCCGGGCAAACACCGTGACACCAGCCGTCCTCTTAACAGATCCGCGGCGCGTTCAGTCTCAGTTTCATGTCAGTGCAGCGTGCAAATGTGTGGAAGGTATCAAACGCTTCACTCAAGAACTAGTTTTGCACTTTATGAGCACGAGGAGACGAATGATCTGATAGCGAGCGAGTCCCTCGTGTTCGGGGAAGCCGAGCAGAAGGAACTGGATTGCGGAGCGGTGCTCACAGTCGGACGTTTTCAAAGGTTAATCGCGTGACGAATGCCGAGGCTAGCAGAGCGGCTAAACCCTCTCTGAGCTGGCAGGGCGACCAAAGCTCTGTCCAACAAAATGAGCCGCTTGTGAGTCCGCGTGACTTTTGTTTACAAGGCCCGGTTGGCTCGTGATCGGTTGGTGCGAACGAAAAAAAGAAAACAAGAAAAAAGAAACCAAACCAAACGGGACAAAGTCAACTTTTCCACTCCGGTGCGAACGAAAGAAAACGAACCGGACACGTGATCGCGGCTGAACTTTGAGCTGGAGAACAAACAAAAAAAAAACGCTGAGAAGATGCGAAAAATAAATAAGAGAAGAAGAGTGGAGTTCAGAACACGATGGGGAGGAAAGAGAAAGGGGAAGGTGGGAAGAAGAGGAGGTGAAAGAAGTGCAGAAGGAGAAGCAAGAAGGAGGGAAAGTAAGGAAAGACGCAAGGAGACGCAGAGGAAATGAGGAGGAGAGGGAAGATGGAGGATGAAGAAGAGGGGGGGAGCATAATGAGATAAAAAGGGGACGCAAAGAGGAGAAGAGGGGAAAGAAAGGAGAGGGGGATGAAACAGGAAAGGAGAACAGGAGGAAAAAAGGAGGAAATAAAGAGGAAGAAGGAACATCAAGGGAGGAGAAGAAGGAAGCAAATATATAACACAGAGGTTAACGATGCTTTTCCAATGATACATCTTGGATTTCTGATTGCACTTGAAGGCAGCACGCGTGATTACGGTGTAGACTGTAAAGACGATTCAGAGAGAATCTTTCTTTCAGGTTCTTCTTCACAAAGGCTGAACTTTTCGAGCGACAAAACTTTGAGGGTTTGAAGCTGCTCCGTCACCGCCGCCTGACCCGAATGTGCCGCGGCGCCGCCGGGGGAACAGCGGGCGGTAAAAAGATCAGGCGACAGCATCACAATCTTTGATTCTGGTTCCGCTTTCTTTCTTTCAAACATGGCGGCGTCTTTTGGGGGCGACGGGGTTTTTTTTTTTTAACTCTCCGTCTTCTCTGCGTGGGGCGCAGAGGAGACGGAGAGAGGGATGAAAGAGGACGGCGAGGACGCCGGCGACACATGCTGAGATCTGACAGCAAACTTTTGGAAAATTCATCCAGCGTGGAGAGACGGTGAAGGCACAAATGGACACACACACACACGTTCGTGAACCTCGGGGCGCTATTGCTAATCGGGTCTATCTGTACAAAAGAGTGTAAACTTATCTGGAACACACACACACACACACACACACACACACACACACACACACACACACACACACACACAGAGAGTCAGATGAAGTTCATCACTAAAGTTATCGCTTCAACAAGATGACAGAATCCATTCAAAGAAAGAAGAAGATCAGTTAAATTTAGCCTCATTTCACTTGTAGAAACTGGACATTGTCCTGTAGCTCGTCTCTGTTTTCTCTCCACCTTCCTCGCCCCTCCATCATCATCATCATCATCATCATCGTCACTCTGCGGCCTTCGCTGGCCCGAAGGGTCCCACCATCCTCATGGCCATGTAGTTCTAGAGGACGGACAGAGAAACGGATGCACGGTGTTACTATTTGCTTTCTTCTTCTTTCTCTCAGGCCAACGACGGAGATGACCATCGGCTGTCCCTCCGTCTGTCTTTCTGACATCCTGGTGGTCCGTCGGCTGAGACGCATAAAGTATAATCTACCTGTGTATCTATGTACCTACCTATCTAATCTACCTGTGTATCTATGTACCTACCTATCTAATCTACCTGTGTATCTATGTACCTACCTATCTAATCTACCTGTGTATCTATGTACCTACCTATCTAATCTACCTGTCTCTTATACTGTCAGCTGTCAAATGAAGGAGAATTTGCCAAAAAAAGAAGCGGAACTAAGACTGAGGTTGTAATAATTAAAAACCCATGCACACACACACACACACACACACAAACTTGCCGGGAAGGAGTAGAGGAAGACGCCGAGGAAGAGAAGGAAAAAGAAGAGGATGATGAAGACGATGATGAACCACTTGAACCGCCTCCACAGGATGAACTTGAGGGTCTTAAAGGGGGACGAGAACCACAGGAAGGAGGTCTCTGGACGCCTGGGGAGGAGAGAGGAGGATGAGAGACCGTGTGTGTGTGTGAGTGTGTGTGTGTGTGTGTGTGTGTGTGTGTGACACCCACTGAGGCTCCTCCAGGTGAGGGTTGACGTTGGGTTCGTCTCTGCCGAGGCCGGCGGGTCTCTCCTCGTGCTCCTGCTCCGGCACGATCTCCAGAGACATCTCCACCTTCCCCTGAGACAGAGACAACAGCCTTCAGGGTCCCGACGCAGAAAGACTAGCCGGTCGAGCTAACGGCTAACGCGCGAGCGAGTTTCTGCTCACCGCGATGACCTTCTCGCCGTTGTGCTCGCAGGTGCAGGGCCACCAGCCTTTGACCGTCTTCTGCTCGAACAGAGACACCAGTCGGTCCGCCGGCTGGTCCAGCAGCTGCAGGTCACACTTCTCTGGAGACTTGGACGGACGCAGCATGTGGTTCAGGTCCATCACCAGGTGACCTGAAGGAGCATTCACGGAACATTCAACACCAAAAATCATCGATTTTTCCGTTTGGAAAACCGTCTGAATCCAACTCTTTGTCTCTGCACATCTCGAACAAACATAAACAGACTCTTTTAGGTTTGAGTGGATCTCCGTGGCTCAAACGCGACACGTACGACACTTTAATTGATTACAGTGGAAGCAATGTGTTGCAGCAGCCTTTGGGCGCAATTCTATTCATTGCAAACAAACATGGAATGCATCACATCTGGATGGATGCTGCTCCCCGGGGTGCACAACAGAGAACGTGAAAGCTTTAATTAATTAATACCGTCTGAAACTGGACATCGATCGAAAACGTTCAAATGTGATACTTTTAGATGAAGGGGTTCCTAATATGTTCCTATATATGAAACGAGTGGTTCGCCGGTCAAAGTACGACGCTTTTAGGGAAGCTGAAGGAGGGTTGAAAGATGGATATCACTTTCAGATGCCAGTTTTCCTTCCTGACTCGCGAGTGTGTTACGGGTGAGTAATGGCCGATCCTGTGTCAGTAGAGTTCTGATCCCCGTTGACATTAAGTACGGAGGGATTGCTGCTTGACGGATGGCCGAGCGGAGACGAGACGTCCACTGGAAGTGTTTTTCCAGAGAGTCTTGACGGCGTGGCAGCAGGGAACCGGCTCGTGTCCGACCCCTCGCACGCCCGTGCCGGAAGATTAACCATCGGCGGTCCGCGCTGACGAGCTGGAGACAGGCGGGGGGATGGAAGAAATGCTTTGAGGTGACCACACACCCGCACGACCGTACGAGGTGAATAAAGTCGGAGAACGCTGCAGCGGAGCGAGATGGTGACAGACAGGAAGAGATCTGGATCCCTCCTCCTCCTCCTCCTCCTCCTCTCGCACCGCAGACGGTCGCTCAGCAACGATGAAATGAAGCAGGAGGAAGGGAGGAGGGGGGTGAAAGAGGAGAGGAGTTATTTCAGGGGCCGGGGCGGCGTCAGGGGTGAAGGAAAGGCAGAATTTGGACAGCTTGAGCAGAAACTAAAACGAGTCGGCCCTTCCTCCGTCTGAAATGTGCCAACGCGGTGGAAATGGAAGAGCGTTAATTCTAAAGATAAATGTTATCGCAGTAGTTTGTCTGGACGCACATGTGGCCGCCCGGATGGATTTACCGCCCGACGCTCCGCCAGAGAGTCGGGGTGGGGAAGAAAAAGTGTTTAAACGTCGGGGCCCGAAATGAATTAAGTGTATTTGTTCAAGCAGAAGGGTTGTGCGTATGTGTCGGAGTTACTGCTGCAGTGAGCCTTGAAGAGAGCGACGCACCTGGACCTCCGCTGCTGATCCTCACACCGAGAGAAAGCGAAGTACGATCATGTTACGTGTGTTTTAGACAAAGATTGAACTGGAAGTCGTGCTTTAAAGATGTTTCTATGAGAAATACTGCTTATAAATGTGTAAATATGCATTATATGAGCTATGCTTGTGTTTGTGCATCATGGAAATTAGCATTTAAAGCTAAAGATGAAAGAAGTTAGGATGTTCTCTGCTTTGTTTCAAAGTCTAAACAGGAAGAAACAGACAAACTTTAAATAGTCAAAATAAAAAATAAGAAGGCGACACTAAACCCATCGTCGGCAAATCAATAACCAGTGTACACACACACACACACACACACACACACACACACACACACACACACACACACACACACACACACACACACACACACACACACACACACACACACGTGTGTTTTACCGAGGTAGTCGTCGAAGGAGAACTTGTCATTGTCCCAGATCTGGATGGTCAGTTTAGGAGGCAGTTTAGTCTCGGCTTTATCCAGACTCCAGAAGTGTTCCTGCAGACACACAGAGAGAGACCAGAGGGAATAACAGCCTACAAGCTGCAGTACGTCTTTAGGATCTATATTCACTCCATAAAGCCACGACTTTCATTGTACAGTCAAAGTCACACCTTTGTTCTGAAGCAGAAGCCGATTGTATACACAAATCAGTTTAATTGTGTTTTCTAAAGCGTCTTCTGAGACCATCAGCTCATCTCTTCTTCTTCTGTTCGTGTCTACTTGGTGCAACGACACTTGAAATAAAACTGCGCTGGATGACGAGCCGGAAGAAGAGCGACGCTCCAGGAGACATGATGGGAGGCTCGCAGCAGCACTCCATCGAAACATCTCTCACCACATCACCACTTCCACACCGGTGCACACACACACACACACTCGTCTCTGGGTGTGTGTGAGTGTGTGTGTGTGTGTGTGTGTATTATAGCCATTATCGCCTCTGGTGACTTCACACTAAACTGCCAGACGGTATCTGATCCTGTCTCACCTTTGTGCTAACGGGCTTCACTCTGCAGCTGGTTGCTCGCTGAGTTTCCTCCCGCTCTCTTTCCATTCCCTCCCTCCCTCCCTCCCTCCCTCCCTTCTATCCGTGCGTGTGACACTTTGGCTGTTGTGATGTTGATAAAAAAAAAATATGTAAAATTGGCTTTTCACACCTGAAATACACATCGGTCCCCGGTGATACGCAGTAAACGTCAATACGTCACTGTAACGTTCCTGAAAGTACTCGAGGTGAGGGAGATTTTTTTCCGCGAACTGAAAAGCTGCAGTCGCCAACGTCTGCTCTGTTTTTTTATCGACTTAACGAATGAGCGGGACAGGTGACGATCGATTTAAAGCAACGTGAGGAGAGAGAGAGGCTTTCGTTTTCTTTCCCACATGCTGATTTCCTGCCCGAGTCGTTTCCAGGAATCCGAATCAGGTGCCCAAAACCACTTCAGCTGGCTCTGAGTTAGAGTTCGGGGGTCTTATTGGATCTGATCCTGGACACTGTGGCTCTGTGAAGACCTCTCCTCTCACAGGGGCAACAGTACGTCGACCGTGTTCATTTTCGTGACGGACGTTACGTGCTGAGCCACAGCTGGAAATAAACAACAACACAAAAGACTTCAAACGCTTCCTGTTTCGTGTGATTCAAACCCACTATTCAGACGTTTGGGACTGAATATGACGCTCGTAACGTCAGCGACGCTTGGCGGAGCAAACACCGTGTCGAGTTTCGCTCAACGA
>CM051710.1:14451648-14489388 GCA_028022725.1 Lycodopsis pacificus | reverse complement strand
CCACCTTTTTAGTATCGCAGACAAAAGAGACACGACATCTGCTGGTGCCCTGAAAGTCTCTATTTCTGATGACTCATGAGCGTCCGTCTCTCACCCAGGTCTGCAGCGGTGTACCGGTCTCCTCTGAAGTGGACCACGTCGTCCTGGTAGACGGGCTTCCTCAGGTTTCGGCGCTCACACACTCTGTTCAGCAGCTGTCTGGGTGTCAGCTGGTCCCGCCACTGGTTTACCCCCGACCTAATGGGCGAGAGACGTAGAGGGTTAGATGGAGAGAGAGGGGCTTTTACAGTGATATTTGGTCATAAATTCTACTGATTTTTGCGCGATAAAAAGATGAACATGAGTAACAAAAAATAAGAAAAGATCAAGAAGAGGCTGCTCACACGCAGTAGGACTGCGGCAGGCCGCACATGGCCCCGTATTTGGACAGGAAGCGGTTCTCCAGGTCGATCACCGTCTCGCCGATCTTCTCGTCTTTGGTCAGCATGTCGTGGTCGTACAGCATCACCCGGAGGTCCTTCTCCAGCGGGAGGGAGCAGGAGAGCTCGAACATCCTGGAGGGGGAAAAATAGGCCGGAGCAGTCGGAGCTCGGATTCAGGCACTAATGATGTCTGTGGCGAGGCGTAACATGACATATTTTCTGGTAGCGAGATATTCTTTGATGTGACATGATGTAACAGATTGCAACATAAGATTTTGTGATGTAATGGTTTGCAACGTGTTGTGATTAATTTGCCGATGGTGAAGTGTCCTAAAGCTGCATTCTCTCTAGTGTCCACCAGGGGGCGACTCCTCTGGTTGTATAGAAGTCTATAGAAAATGACTCTACTTCTCTCTTGATTCATTCCCTCAGTAAACATTGTAAACATGAGTTTATGGTCTCAATCTCTAGTTTCACGTCCTTCAATACATCTTGTTCAGTGTTCGGTTGTGCTTTACTCTCTTGTCTCACTTCTAGTTGGAAAAAGAAGAAGACGGGTGACGGCAGAGTGCCGCAATGTGACTCTGCGGGACATTACATGACAATACATTTTGGGAGATATGTGACCAGATGTTGACATAGAGCGTAATGAGTGTCTGCTTTTTCATATGTTAATGCAGTCCTGATAGCATGCACAGTGACAGAGAACAGAGTCGTCACCTTTATGTCCAGGTGAAAGAACTGTGAATTGGACCTCTGATGATTCAACTTTAACCAGCTTTATATACGTTTGATAAAGGGTACAGAAGATGCGAGTAGGACTGTATCAGGAGCTGCACTGATTGTTCAACTGATCACAGAGCAGTGTTAGCTCCGCCCTCTGTGCCGACACTGGGATCGGTGTGTGTGTAGCGACCCCTACTGGCGTGAAAAGGAAGAGAAACAGGGGAAAGTGATCAGACGGGTGACATATTTATAAATCTGTCAACCTGTTGGATTCTAGCACGCAGTCAATCGTGCTCTCACTGTACACGTTGTGACGTCTTCATGGAAAAGGATGGCCTGAGTTTTTAATCTGAGTAATGCGTTCGGGCAGGAAAGAGCAACTCCGCCCCTCAGTGAACATGTTACATGAGGAGAGAAGAGAGTCGTCCCTGCAGTGTAGCAGCCTGATCTTCTGTTGTCAAACCCTCCAACTATAACCACGACCATACGACGGTTAGACTGAGCCTGAAGCCACTAAAGCTGCAAGGTAACGGGTGGTTTTCTTTGGGGCCCCAGACCCATCAGGGGCCACTAAAGCAGACTGAAATGGTGAAGGCCTTAAATTAACAACTATGATCTAAGAATGTTGGGTGTTATTTGTCGATGGGTTTTGATGAAGTGGAGGCTAAAACAACATCACAGATTTAATTTGCAAAGAACGATTTTATAAAATGTCCCAGAAAGAAAACACAAAGTCTTAAGCCGGAGCGGAACCCGGGTGAAGTCCGGCTCCAGACTTTACTGGACTGGGTTAGAGAAAGTGCTAGAAGTGGCTAGAAAGAGCTTAAAGGGACGTCACGTACTTTCCCAAGACAGGGTCCAGTGTCCCAGGGATGTAGTTCTCATGGTCCGTTGATGGTCTTTTTCCCCAAAGTGATCTTCACGTAGGGGTCGCACTGGAAACACAAAACCTTCTATGAGCTCATTTGTTCTCACGTCCCCGTTTTATAGAAATACAACGGGACGAGTTCCTCCTCTCCCTTCGTACCCTTCCCGTTGGGCGTCTTTGGCTGCAGTGCTTGAGCCTGGATGACGTAGACTCGCACCAAACACTCCTGGATGCCGTTGGAGGAAGCTTTCTGAACTGTCTGGGGGGATTGGGTCCGACGGGTCGTCCGGCAGTGTGTAGATCTTGAACATACCCTGGTTACGGCAAGAGGGGAAATGAGCATCGTGTTGACGTCTCGACGTGATGTCATTGGGGACTAAAGGAAATACAAAGTAATGCAGCAGATTGTTTTTTTACCTTGAACTCTCCCACCACTGAAGGGTCTTCTCCGTCCTCCCGAGTCTTTCCTCTTTGCAGCTTGAAAGTCTGACAGAAATCTGAGAGGCCTTCAAAACCCTCGACCTTCTCTAACTCCTGGCCATACACCTGAGGAGGAGGAGGAGGAGGAGGAGGAGGAGGAGGAGGAGGAGAGGGGTTTACTTATTCCTTTGGTTTTTACATGTGCTGGTGGTGTTGCTCATGCGACACTCAAATAACAAATAGGAGATGGACAGAGGGTCGAAGGAGAGCGCAAAAGAGGAAAGAACGAGAAGTTACAGAGAGAGAGAGAGAGAGAGAGAGAGAGAGAGAGAGAGAGAGAGAGAGAGAGAGAGAGAGAGAGAGAGAGAGAGAGAGAGAGAGAGAGAGAGAGAGAGAGAGAGAGAGAGAGAGAGAGAGAGAGAGAGAGAGAGAGAGAGAGAGAGAGGTGGATGAGGGGAGAGGAGATAGGAAGGATGAGTGTGGATGAGTGCATTGGACCAGTGTCATGCTGGTATTGGATTCTAAACGTGAGCCAAACGCTACTCAGCAGCATGTCACAGTCACACGTGTGCTGTACGTGCTGTATCTGGGCAGGGACGTCCATGTGTCAGGAGCACAAAGAGATCCATTAGTTATCATTAGTGATGTTTGTCTACATCCGTCACACACACTTTCCCTCATTCCGTTCCCATCACGGAAGAACGGCAGCCGCTGAAAAGGAGGACCGTTAGAGAGCGAGCTGGAAACGGTGGTTCACGTCAGCGCCAACGGATTACTGACCGGGCCGACCGGGGCCAGCGGGGGCAGCGGGGGCTGATTTACAAAATGTTGCTAAAAAGAAAACCACAGAGCGATCACAAAGAGGTCAAAAGGACCAAAAACACAAAACGACTTCAAACCAGCCAAATGACTACAACGATACACAAAACAACCCGCAAAACAACTACAAATGACCCTATATCACAAAAAAGAGATGCAAAACAACCAGAAAATGACCACAGGGATGTGCCAAACAACTGAAATAAGTCGTATAACAACCACAAAGAGACACAAACGACCCAATATTACGACAAAAAGACAAAACAACCACACAGAAATGTAAAAAGGGTTAAAATAGATAAACAATCTAAAAGACACACAAAAACAACATAAAATGACCACAGAGATTCAAAACCAGACACTAAATTACTCAAAGTAGTCACAAAATGTCCAAGAACACACACAGAACTACTACAAACGACCAGAAATGACTAAAGAGACGCAAAACGACACATAGAAATCGACGGTCGTGGACATTGCTGGACAGCTGTGGTCTGGACACAGCTGTTCATCTTTGTGGATATAAACTCTTTTTAACGTCGTCATATTTCTATTTTTAGATCGTTCATTTTCGCATAAATGAATTGACTGTGTACTTCAGTTTGCAGGCTTGCTGGCATTGAATTCCTCTTTGAGGGTCGATTAAAGTACTTTGAATCGAGTTTAAAACACAATTCTGCCGAGCAAAACACGTATTACTGAAAGCTGTGATACCGGTCTTTCATTGCCCATCTGCTGTCACGTCTTTGTAATTAAACAAGGAGGGTTAGTCAGGAAAGAGAGGGGGGGGAGGATGAGAGGAATGACGGGTTACTTGGGTGGAGATGGGGTGAAAGAGTTGGAAAAGCAGGGTGAGGATGGAGGGGGAGGAACAGGAGAGCGAGAGAGTGATGAGGGGGGATGATGTAAACGAGAGAGAGGTCTGGAAACAGCGCTTCATGTCACTACGTGAGCACCAAACCCAGTACCAAGGGAGAGGGGGGGAGACAGAGAACCAGGGTTTGTAGGGTTGATATATACGATTACATGCAATGTATTCAAATACAAATACAGCCATCCTTTAAATCACAATCACAGGAAGAGAGAAGCAGAACTATGGAAGCTTTTGTGGCTTTATGGCGTCGAGTTCTCCTGAAATGTGCTCCCCAGCAAGCTAACGCTAACGTTTGGTTTGTTCGATCCGTACAACAGGCGTGAGAATGTTTTGCTGCCTGGTATTTGGTTTTTACATGTGTTGCGTAATGCGATGCCTGTCAGTTGAGCGCGTCGTAGCACAAGCTGGACTAAAGTAGATGAATGCATCTTTGTCTCTACCATGTTGGAGGTGAAACCGAAGGACTGAAAAATAATCAAGCTCAATAATCGAACCATAACTAACAAAACTAACAGTTTCTTTATTACTTCCTGTGTGCTCATTAGGGCTCTTCTCTCCCGCCAAGACTTTGTGAGTAAGTTAATCGCTGACTCACCCTCACTATTAAAGAAGTTCAACCGCCGTGGAGCAGAAAGCGAGTTGTAATTTGATGATGCAAACGAGAGACAAAGTGTGGAAACACTGGCTCACTGGAGTACGACAAACACACAATCCTCCCGCACCAAACCCAGCACCAGGGGAGAGAGGGAGGAGGGAGGAGGTGAAAAAGGGGAAGGGAAGGGGGAGGGGGGGTGAGCCGAGTCATAAGGAGGACAGAAACAGCGGCGGCTTTGTGACGGACGAAAAGTAAGAAGCCAAACCAATTCTACTGTCAAGGAATAAAGGAGGGAGAGGAGGGAGAGAGAAGGCAAGAGAGGGGAGGAGAGGAGGAGAGGAGAGGCAGGAGAGGTGAGGAGAGGGGATGAGGGGGAGGAGAGGGGAGGAGAGGGGAGGAGAGGGGAGGAGGGGAGGAGGGGAGAGGAGAGGGAGGAGAGGGGAGAGCCAAGGACAGAGACTCCACTGAAGGTAGAGGTGGAGACTTGGTCTTCATCCGATGATATGAATGATACTTTTCATCGATTTTAAGCTTAGATAACGTTTGAATGGAGGCACATCAGGTACTATAAAACACCACTTCATCTCAGACCGATAACTCAGTCAGATATGAACACACACACATATTTAGATTGAGTGCATCTGTGACATCTACCGCAAATAAAACATTCAGAATTCACAGACAAAAGGCTCTTCTTACACATCCAGAACCTGAGAATCTTCATGTTTTTAAGTTTTCTTCGCTATCGAGCTAATCTGCTCATAGTCGTATGTACATTCATGGTTACACTGCAAACAGAAACTGATAATAGCTACTTCTGCATATTTACATATATTCACATATACATATATAATATATACAAGAGGAACATGGGGCGCAGTTCACTCTCTTTGTAAAGGCCTGTTCGAATCCACCAGGAGCTGGTTTCTGTTTCTTGCTGTCCGAGGGTGCAGCGTTACTGTAACTTTCCAGAGGAGAAGACATGTTGTTGTTCTTCAGCATTAAAACAAAGAACTTCAGTTGCGATGAGCTCTTTTCACTTTGCGCTGAATCAGCAGCATAACAAAGTAAACCTGCGAATGATTCACCTGCTCAGACAGTTGATTTAGCGGATGAAGTTACTCTCAAAAGTTCAAGTTGAAGAGATAATTGCTTGCTTATTTCCACAGCTCATTTTCTGGAGGACCGCCGTGATGGCCGACACAAAAGTGCTGAGTCGATGATGCAACTGTGGAGGATGTGCAGCGGCGGGGAGCAGATGGACACGGAGAGCAGCGCCGAGGCCCGAGAGGACAGGTGAGGACTTTGTTAAGAAGCTTAGAGTTTACCTCGGCTCTCAGCCGATGGTAGCAAACCCGAGCAGAGGGAAGAGAGGAGGAAGGAGGAAGGAGGCGGCAGCGAAGGGGTGAGAGGAAGGTGAAGGGTGGTTTGGAAAGGTTGGAAACAGTGGCTCATTTCCCCGAGACAGTAGCAGATCTGACTGAATGGGCTTGTCAGAGGAAAGAAAGCACCAGCAGGAGAGGAGAGGAAGGAGGGAGTAAATCAAAAGGAGGCGCTGGCACGGGGGAAGGAGTGAGGAGAGGGTGAAAGGGAGGCAAAGCGACGACGGAACCGGCGGCTCATTGGTCCGTTTCGCTTCTTTCCATCCAACTGTCGAGTGAAGGTCGAGCGACGTTTTTGAAACGTCGCAAAAAAAAAAAAAAAAACAACCAAATGCAAAAGGCGACTTGGATGCGTTTCCATCGGCGGGGGTGAACACATTCATTAGGCTTCCTGAAGGAGAAAATGGAAAGAGGCGTTCAAGGGTCAGCGGCTGTCGGGGAAAGCGGTCTCTGTTCTCCGCTGCCGTTTCAGTTCGAGCCACGTTTTAATGTTTTAATACGAAGGAAAGGACACGAGAGCCTCCCTGCCCCTCTTCAAACACCTTTGCATGAGATTGATCGATACGTCGGCTTTTTATTTCACCGATGCTTTCAATGTTGTTCTGAAAATGTATTCACGGCACAATGAGTTCGATTTTCACAGCAAAAAAACACTGTTTAGACTCAAGTAATCCCTCTCAATCACTCATGAGCCACGAGAAGTTTGTCTTTTCTTATTTTGCAGAGAGAATCTACGGACGGCTTTCACCCTTCGGGGAGGAGAGGACGACTCGTTGTGCCTTTAACCTTCCGTGAACCTCTGTGTAAAAGCTTTTTAATCATCTAAACATGCAGAAAACTGATATTACAGCTGCGAAACCAGCCGAACGCTCTCAGACTTAAAGCTGCACTGAAGTGAAATGGCTTTCCAGGGAGAGGTTAGAGGTCTCATTTGAAGGCAATAAAAAAAAAAAGGCCAAATCCTGACGCGATTAGTCATTTGTTTGGGCATCAGACAAGAAGACTGACGTGAGCTTTGAGTCCCGCCGGAGGGAAAAGGTCGACTATTTGGGCCGAGAGAATTCGGGATGAGGGCTTGAAGGGAGCGTGGGCGATGGCGGAGGGGCTCCGGGGACGGCGGGTGAAAAGAAACGAGAGAACCGAGGACAAAGACGGCTGACGTGATGTCTCGGGCCCGCCAACATCGTAGAAAACGGCCCGTTCCTCCTGAATCCGTCCCACTGCGGCGATCCCGAGGAGAATTCAACACGGATGAGTCATCGGAGTCGGACGGAAAAAACGGCCCGAAATGTCGCCGGGCCGCGAGGACGGGGCATGAGAAGAGAGGGGGAGGACGGGGAGGACGGGACTGATGGAGGGGGAACTGGCAGGAGTGCAAAAATGTGATTTAAATGGTGAAGTTTAGGGCAAAACAAAGGGCTGCACTGTCTCCATCTTCTTCATGTTCTTTCTCCATCACCCCCTTTCTTTTCCTTCACCTTCACCTTCTGTCTACATTAGTTTTTAAACGGACGGAACATGTTTTAATCTTTAATGTCTCACCTTCAGCGTGTCGAGGCCTCTCTCCAGGTACGTCCCGTACTTCTTTTTCTCTCCGGTCGAGGCGTAGAACTTACTCCACCAGTCCATGAACTCCTCTTCCTGTTGGTCACAGATTCAGAGGTCAGAGGTCGGCAGGTTAACAATGAACAGGAGGAGCTGAATGGAGCGTTAAAAGGATTGTAATGATTTCATAAGACGCTTTGAACGGCAAAATTCAGGGCGTGACTTGCGACACGGAGTGGGTATTTCTCCTCAACCGTTCATAGATCCAAACTTTGTATTTAATAAATCAGAGTTCAAGTCCTCTCGCACCAAACGGTCCGTGGCTCCTGGAATGAACCCTTCTGCTCAACATCTGAACTCCTGTGATGACCTTTCACCTTTTACAGCACACAGGCAGCGAGCGCCGTCGGCCTTTAGTAGAGCAGCTCACCGCCGGGCTCAGAAATAACCCGCGTTTCATGATTTTTTCCAATGATCGCATGGCAATGTTAGAGCCGGCCAAGTCACGTCAACGCAAGTAAAAAAAAAATGCCTCTGGTGGCTCCCTGGCATTAAGGCCACGGTATACGGGCGATGTGAGGCAATGGAAACGGGAAACATCAGGACGCAGAGGCACAAAGGGGACAAAGCCAACACGGACAAACGCTGCAAAATGTATGTTAACGTATGAATGAACAGAATCCTTCTGCTGCTATTACGTTACGTTTTTTTTACGTTACGGTTTACGTAAGTTACGAACAAAAACATGTTTAAATAAGTCAGCGTTCACTTGGTTTCACACAGGACACGAACGGCGGTCTCCTGGCTGAAAGTCCTGTGTTTGTTTGACCTGAAACCTTCACTCCCCCAGACCGTTAATGGAGTGCCAGCTGCTGCGAGTGTTTAACTACGCGGACGGGTTTAAGTCGGAGGAACAAAGTGTCTGTGTTTGATGAGTGGGGAGTGAGAACCGGTGAGCAACAGGCTTCATTTTCTCAGAAACGACGATGAATTCGATGCTGAATGAGAGATCGCATTGAGTGACAGACGCGAGTAAAACAGAGGCATGACACTTTCAAAGCGTAAACACGGCGCTCGATAGCTTACTCATAAAAGCAGTTTTTACTCGCTCAGACTTACCCATTGTAACATCTAGTGTCGGCGTTAAAAGACAAGTCAGACAGTTAATTTCATCGCACGCTTCACTCGTAACACACAAACACTCAAACAGGAATAAACACATTTTAAGTAGCTTTTCGTGATACGTATTCTCATTAGACATTAAGGTGTTTCATTCCAAAATGAAACACACACCATTTAAAAAACCAACAGAAAGAAAGAAGGAAAGACAGACATCCCTCTATTACAGAACGAGTGCTGGCATGAAGGTGAAGGCCGTTAAAGTCTTACTCTTACAGCCATGAGTCATCCCCAGCGCTCACAATGTCGTTCTGTTTTGGAGAATAATGTTTTGAAATGTTGACTGATGGCTTTTTGTGGTTTGGATACGAGTTATTTTGATTTATACGATATGATTTTATGTTTTGAGGGTGTGTGTGTGTGTGTGTGTGTGTGTGTGTGTGTAACATCTTTGAATGAAACCCTGTTTTGTGTTTTTATCAAGCATGAAGCTGCCTCATCCATCAAATTTACTAAAACTCTGTTCACATTGGCAACGCCGAGCGCTCGATTTAAACCTTCGCTTCTGAGCATTTTCTCACAGAAATAAAAAAAACTCTGTGTGTGTGTGTGTGTGTGTGTGCGTGTGTGTGCGCATGTTGGCCTTGACGCAACGGGGAAACAACGACTACAAAGATGGGGAATACCGAGGGGACAGATCAAACTACCAGCCCCTACCCCGTCTCTCACACACACACACACACACACACACACACACTCTCCCCGCCCTGCAACCTTCAACCCTCCCAGGACCACTCCAGCTTAAAACACACTCATGACGCATGCACCACTTTTTCCTTTGTGTGTGTTTTAGTTTGTGTGTGTGTGTGTGTGTGTGTGTGTGTGTGTGTGTGTGTGTGTGGATGCAGAACAAAAGTGCTCTTATGGCACTGGGTTGGTGTGGAATCCCCTTTCTCCTACTTCCCACAGACACACACACACACACACCGAAGGGGGAAAACTATGGAGTTCCTCATTTTTCCAAAGTGGCAGCATGGCATGGAAAAGGGCAGCACGTGGAGGGCATGACACACACACACACACACACACACACACACACACACACACACACACACACACACACACACACACACACACACACACACACACACACACACACACACACACACACACACACACACACACTGTGCCTGACGCGTGAAGTGTCTGGTGTGTGTTAACGTGCCCTCTGTGTGCAGCCGGTGCCAAGCATTGATGACAGAGGCGCCAGGAATTGTGTGTGAAGGTGTGTCGACTCGAGTCCGCGGCTCCTGATTCAGACAGACGAAGGCCGCTGGGGGAGCGCTCCAGACTGCGCCGGGTATTTAGTGTACATGCAGCGGTCTGTTCAGGGTGTCGGTGTGGTTTGCAGGCTATCATTACGCCCTGCAGGCAAAGCCAGGCTAACCGAAACCCAGACTGGCACTGCCAAGAACTCCGAGCGCGACCGGGTTTACGTAAGAGCTCCGAGCTGCTGCGTGAACGCTTTGCAGAGGGGAAATCCCGTCCGCGGCGGTGGGAGAGGTCAGAGGTCAAAGTGGCAAAGCTGGAAGCTGGAAGAGCCTCTTGCTGAAAGGAAAAATAAAGTCTCGTAGAAAGCAAAACTGATGGAGAGTCCGGGAGCTTCTTGTTGACAATTCAATATCAAGAAGTTGCTCTTAAACAGCCCACAAAGTGATAATCAGTGACGAGCTCCAGGATGCCAAAGTTTACGGTTTACGAGAGGAACACTGTGGTTTGAGATGAATTACTAGTTCATTGATTGTCTTTGTTGACCCCCCCCATCCACCCTGATCTCCTCCTCATGCAGACTCTGTCACCTGACAATCACTTGACATCACACAGCAGTGACTCCGTCTACATCAAGTCCCTGAAAGCTTTTCCATTCGCTCGTTCTTTTTGAAAAGTCTTGCAGGAAATGATGCGTGTCAGACCTCTGGCTAGTTTGGAATAAGCTAACTACCAACTGGCTGTAGCATTAGCAACGGTAGCCACCCTTGAATCAGGCAGGGATGACTGTGTAGTTTACTTTAAAAGCTTTAATTTGACCAGATGACATCCAGCAGTGACCATTCTTGCGGCTTCTTGATTTTTTCCCAGTGATCACTTGGTGATTAGGGCTTAAAAAGGCTGACAGGGGAAAATACTTTAGGCGTCTCGGTTGCATTAAAGCCATTGGACCTCATGCAAGAACGTTTCGTGTGTTCTTATCTTAACTCTGTCTTTACGAGCGAGCCATGTCAGATTCGGCAAACGCTTCGTACTTCAGGTAACTGTGTCTATGACGTAAACATAATGAATGCCGCCCGTGCGTGAATTGGCGCACGTTCATTCGTATTGCCGATGAGCACAGCTAACGTCAAATATTCATTACAGCAGCTTTAAAAATCCTTTTCATCAAATTTTGCCCAGATTTCAATCTTTTGCACATCACAACTGGACGGGTTGACGTAACGCATGCCTGAGCAGAGACGTGTGCTTTGGGTGACATTTAGGAGCTGTTCATTCTGAAGTGTCCAATAAGCTGAAGTCTAACTGGTGGACTTGTAAAAAGCAATACACCCGTGTCATCCAGCAGTGCACGGACACATTTGAACGACATTCTGGGCAGAGAAATATGTGCAGCATTCAGATTCTGGAGGTGAACAGCAGCTTACATCAGTCTGCGGTTGAAATTAGCAGAGCAAGAAAAACAACAATGATTCAGTGAGCTATTTTGACATCTTGTTTCTGGTCACAGTGTCATTACAGGGCCATAAATGTGTGTTTCATAAACCCCCCAAAATGCCACAAAGTCAGCTGGCATGAAGCCCTTCCAGTTGGTTTGTCTGGTTCTCGAAGCAGCCGGGAAGGATTTATGGAGCGAGAGGCCAACGACAACGTTTTCAGCGCGGGATTATAACCGAACTCGACTGTTTTTTGGCGACGAACTGCGAACGTTTTGATGAGAATTAATGGCAAAGGAGACGCAGCGCAACCGCAGTTTCTGAAGGGGCACAAACTTGGAAAAAAACCAAAACCGAACGCAACTACCTAAAGGAGGCAGTGAAAAAAAGAAAAAAAAGGGCCGCTGGTTTGATGCAAATCCATCATCAAGCCGATGAAACGTGACACACAATGTTCATTTTGCATCTGAGCGCCGTTAGATCTGAAACATCTCGAAGGGGGGGGGGGGGGGGGGGGGGGGGGGTCGGTGCCTCCGAGGTTTGAGGAGCCATGACGCTACCGACAGCCGATCTTCTTAAACCTTTCCAACTCTGAAACCGAATCCGACTGATCCGCCTTGGAAGCCGCTCCGCTGAGCACACACACACACACACACACACACACACACACACACACACACACACACACACACACACACACACACACACACACACACACACACACACACGGCTGCAGTAATCTGGTAATCATCAGACGTACGCCCATGACCCGTTTTTTGGTCGCGACCCAGAGATTAAGAAGCCAGGATTTACAGCACATGAGAGCTTTGGGTCTCTGGTGCCACGGGATATTAGTCCGCCCTCTTTTCTCCTAATTTCAGCCGAACTGATTCTTTTCATTCCCTCTGCGTCTCCTTAAGTCACTTTCTCCCCCTTTAACCCCCTCTCATTCATCCGTCCCTCCCTCGGCCCTTTAGTAACTGTCTGCTAACGGAGGGTTGCGGTCTGAGGATCTATAGCAGCTCTGTTGACTTTGGCCCCGGCCAGACAGAAAGCCGAGCCTTTAATTTGACTGGTTTCAATATCTGACCCTTAATAAAACAAATATCTATGTTTGGAGAGAAAGAAATCACCCCCAATTACCGTCGAGCGAGGAGGCGGCGAGCACTACTGGATGTGTGCGTTTGTGTGCGCAGTCTGGTCCGGGTCAAGCTAAGTCTTCAAATTGACCTGGCTTAGGTAAATAAAACGGAAGAATGTAACGAGGAGCGCGGGTCTCCCGTTCAGACCTGGGGTCGGGTTTCCTCCGTAACCACGCGGCTCGGCGTGCGTCGCTCCGTTAAAAAAAAAAAAACAGGATTTCTTCAGCAGAAGAGTTTTTTTCCTGAAAAAAGCGAAATGTGAAAAAGTTTATTTTTTCATCCCGGAGCGAAAGCGCAACTTTCCCTTTGCTTTATCCATCAGTGTCTTACGTTAAATGAACTTCATCAATAAAGAATACGGTTATGGATGCGAGCACAGACGTGTATTTATGTTACCAATGTGAACAGATATATAAAAAGTATTAACTTTAATCTCTCACTAACACCAGTATTTGAATGGGAAGAAAGAAAGAAAGTAGTGCCGTATCTTTAAATGTCATGGAATTAAAGCAGGTCAATGGACAGTGTGTTTGACAGTCTGGTTACGCGTTTGAACATGAATGAATGAAGTTAAAAGATGAGTCTGTTACCTACATGGAGGCTGGAACTAGAGGCGGAAAGGTTAATCAAAGCTGAGCCGGATCCGTCTGCACGCTACGGAACACATGCACACACTTTCAGGTTAGCTGGTTAGCGTTAGCCACAATATTAGCATCAAATATCAGTGTTACATTGAATAAACAAGCAATTTCTAATGGTTGGCATACACATTAGACACAGTATTCTTTAACGCTAACGTTGCTTACTGACATCACCAGGCGTATTAGTGACTCAAACGCTGATCGGGACAGAGGCCCAGATTAGACAGACAAAGTGTTTACATGAGGTCACGGAGGAGCTGAGCACACGGAGGAGCAGAAGAAGAAGAAGACAGGAAGGGGCAAACACCCAGCGTGGACGCGGAAAACCTCGACATGTGTGGGCTCAAATGACACAAGGAGCGACGTTGGAGTAAAATACGTTTTGGTAACTTCGCTAGCTTGTCCAGCACACAACACAACTGTCCCGGAGGCTTGTAGCGGTCCCGAGAGAGTTCCCCGTCCTTTCAGGGTCTGGAGGGGCTTTGTGAAGTCTGAGACAATAACCCTGAAGACGGCTGGACCTCCCTTGGTACGGAACATTTAATGCCCCCCCCCCCCCCCCCACAAACACAATAAGACAATCAAGGGTTTGCATCAACGCAAGAGAACGGGAAAAAAACGATGTGTGTGTGTGTGTGTGTGTGTGTGTGTGTGTGTGTGTGGTTTTAGGAGTGCAGGGGGTCGGTGTAGTAAGTATGAGGTAACAGCTGTATATTAGAGACAGTCACATGATGTTAAATCAAGAGTGGAAGAGAGAAAAACAGTTTTTGACCTCGTCGATATTAAATAGTTTTTGTTTGGAACGCAGTAAGACGTGTGTGTGTGTGTGTGTGTGTGTGTGTGTGTGTGTGTGTGTGTGCGTGTGCGTGTGCGTGTGCGTGTGCGTGTGTGAAGCTATCGTGGCGCCTGTGGGTAACGGGATAACAAAGACAGACACAAATAAATTAAAGACCAGAGAGGAGTTGAAGATGACGGAGGGATCACAGAGGGGACGAGTGGTTGATGAACCACAACAATGAAGGGAGAGAAGAAGAAAAAGAGGAGGGTAACATGCCCTTTAATGAGCTGCCACATTAAAACCAACTGTCAGCGTGATAGATAGAGAAGGAAAGAAGGAATGGGAGAAGGATGGAGCGGGATGGAGGAAGAGAAAGGGAGAAAGGCCAAAGATATGTGGCATGTGGACAGACATGGCACAAAGGTGTGAAAGAAGAGTAAAGTGGAAAACAGAGTGATGGGGGGAAATAAAGATGGAGAGAAAATGATGAAGAAGAGACATAAGAGAAAGGAAAAGTATAGTAAAGATAAGAATGATGAACGAAAAGATGAAGGCAGTGGGAGTAGCGGAAACAAGAGGGATGGAGAAAAGAGGTACAAAGATGGAGGGAAGTGGAGGAGATGGTGGAAGGAAACAAATCAGAGAAGGGAGGATGGATGGAGGTAGAGATGGAGAGAAGCAGGTCAAAGAGGAAGGGAAGGACTGAAGGGAGACAGAAGGTGATGCAAGAAGGAAAGGTAGGAAGTAAGGAGTAGAGAGGAGAGGAGAAAGGGATGTATGTACACAGGAAGAGGAAGAAATGAAAGAAAAGAGGAGTAATTATTCAAGGAAAGGAGTAGAAGGAAGGAAGGAAAGCACGAAGAAAGTAAGAAACGATGGAGGTGAGAAATGATGCGTTGAGGGAGAATGGCATGAGGAAGGACGGAAGGTATTTGACTCAAGATGAAACTGTCGTCCAGACGAAGGCAGCAAGGAAAGGAAGGAAGGAGATGAGGAAGGAAGATGCAGATGAATAAAGATGGAGGGATAATGAGACAACTAACAAGGAACAGACTCCATGTGTTTGTTTATGCACACTGTAACACACACACACACACACACAAACCACAGGCTGTGTCTGGTATATCATTAAGGCTCACATTTTCCCCTTCAATGATCACCAGGAGGAAGACTCCACTGAGACAAAAGAGAGAGGAGGAGGAGAGAGGAGGAGGAGAAGAGATGTACAGGAAAGAGAAAGTTGACAAGAAGTAAGAGAGAAGAGGAGGACCACGATGGGTGTGTAAACAAAGAGAAGTAGAAGAAGAAGGCAGAGAGGAGCAGAGGGCGAGGAAGAGGAGTAGGAGAATAGAAAGTAGAGAAGAAAGAGGAGAATATCTTAGAAAGGGCAAAGAAAGTGGTGACAGCAGAGGGGAAAAAGTGAGGAGAAGAACAGAAGAAGCGAATCCAGAACAGAAGTCTTGAATCATCGATCCACAGACACGAGGCCGACGGGAACCACGAGCCTCCAATTCTTTCCCGAAACAATCACAACATCTCCACAGATTCCCCGTCTCTAACTGTTCCCTCAACGTTCTTTAAAGAAGGGGAGCCAATCCAGTGGTTTTCCATGTTGGAGCCCATTATCTTCAAATCCTGTTCACTGTACAACATTTTCCAACATCTGCCACACTGATCTCTTTACACTGTTTTTTATACAAACGGCTATTCTGGCTAGTGCTGACCCTCCGCTAAGCCCCGCCCTCCCGCGGCTACTCCGTCAAGCTGTCAGAGCTACGTTACCGTGGAGCCCACGCGGCTTGAGCCTACAGATCACATACTGCGTGAACGAGATCGTTATCTCTCACTTCCTCTTTCCTCGGCTCGCTCCGTCTTTTCCTCCACTTTCTAACAGTAACTCCGTCTCTTCTCCTCGTACTATTTTTAGTAAATGCAACAACATCATTATAAACAGTAATCGTTGAGTATTTTTATGTTGCTGTTTTCATGGCCTTCGGGGACCACGGTCGGTTTGATGACGGTGCATTCCTGAGCTCCCTTCAGTCCTTATTGGTACAAACGGGATTACACGAGGATAGCTGCGGTGTGTGTGTGTGTGTGTGTGTGTGTGTGTGTGTGTGTGTGTGTGTCTACGGACTTTCATTTTTCTCTGTGATGTGAACTTATTTGCTTTCTTGCAGAGAGATAAATCCCTCTCATGTCCGTACAGCAAATATGAAGCTACAGCTTGCAGCCGGCTAACTTAGCTTAGCATAAAGACTACAAACAGGGGGAAACAGCTAGCATGTGCTCTGCCTGGTCTCCTAAAAATTACAATAGACATTAGACAGAATTGTCCGCCTGTCCGACTGTCCTCCGCCTTTGCAAGCTGCAAGTCACCGGTCACTCAATCTGCTTCCCTCTGTGTGTGTCCGTGTGAATGAAGAGAGAGAGAGAGAGAGAGAGAGAGAGAGAGAGAGAGACAGAGAGTGAGAGAGAGAGAGAGAGAGAGAGAGAGAGACAGAGAGCCAGAGAGAGCGAGAGAGAGACAGAGACAGAGAGACAGAGAGCGAGAGAGACAGCGAGAGAGAGAGAGAGAGAGACAGAGACAGAGAGACAGAGAGCGAGAGAGAGCGAGAGAGAGACAGAGACAGAGAGACAGAGAGCGAGAGAGACAGCGAGAGAGAGAGACAGAGAGCGAGAGCGACAGAGAGAGAGAGAGAGAGAGAGAGAGAGAGAGAGCGATCGAGAGAGAGCGAGAGAGAGACAGAGACAGAGACAGAGAGACAGAGAGCGAGAGAGACAGAGAGCGAGAGAGACAGAGAGAGCGAGAGAGACAGAGAGCGAGAGCGAGAGAGACAGAGAGAGCGAGAGAGAGACAGAGACAGAGAGAGCGAGAGAGAGACAGAGACAGAGAGAGCGAGAGAGAGCGAGAGACAGAGAGAGAGAGACAGAGACAGAGACAGAGAGAGAGAGAGAGAGAGAGAGAGCGCGAGAGAGACAGACAGACAGACAGAGAGAGGAGACACTAAACGTCTTAAACTTGGAGAACAGGGACGGAGGGGAAAGGGAGAGAGAACGTTAATGATTGGTGACGAGCGCGGGTCTCGCGGTCCCAACGGTAACCACCGACCACAGAGACGGTTGCCATGTCATCATGTCAGATCATGTTTATTTACGCTGCTGGTACCACTCAACCCACACACACACACACACACACACACACACACAGATGGAAAAATGAGTGTTTCATACTTGCCCTTTACACCCCGCGCACCAAAAAGCACACATTTACACACTTACACACATTTATACAAAGACGCACAGATAAACAAGTGTTAATAGAAATGTCGGGACACGCACACACATTCCTCATACACCATTCAGGAGAACGGCTGAATCATTGGGCATCAAACCACTTAGTCAGTTCAGCTGCAATGAACAGCAACCGGAGAAGTTCAGCTTCAGTTTTTCTTCCACTAAACAAATGCAAGCAGCAGCATCTTTTTTTTTCTGGGATCTGTTCAATCAATGTGATACCCGTGACTGCATCTATTGATCATCAATAGCAGTCATACCTCGGCTATTTCAAACTTCATATTTAATACTAACTATGGTCAGCGAGTATCTACGTTTATATTATATCTCTCTGTAAAGTATAGTTTCCATCGTTGGTGGCGGGGTCCGCCACTCCCGCACTGGATTGAAACACATGCATGTACTTCAGCGTTTGTAATGTATTCTTATTGATAAACGCCTCCCTGACCACTGATACAGACGCTACATAATTGCACTTATTGCTCATGAATAACGTGCTATTGTTCACAACCCTTTACCTGGTCGGGCATGAGCGGCTCCTCGTCGTCGATGTCAATGAAAACCTCCCCGCTGAACTGGGGCGTCTCACCTGCACACACAGCAGAAATCATACAACACCGATTATGAGTTCAGCACTTTCATAGACACGTTCATATCCATCCACGCCTTACGCCTCCACTCCTCCTCCTCCTCTTCCTCCGCCGCTCGCTCCTCCTCCGGCGTGCACCGGTACTCCTCCAGCGACCGGATGGTGCACTGGCCGACCACCGGCTTCCTCCCAAACTGACGGTTGTCGATGACTTTGATGACGATCGGCGGCATGTAGAGCTCCTCGCGGGGAAGTCTCTGTGGAGAGGTGCAGGTAGTAAAAAGAGGGATTAAAACAAAGAAGAGAGAGAAAGGGGTGATGGAGGAAAAGAAAAACAGAACGGAAAATGAACATGAACAAGACAGACGCTTGACTCTGATTGGTTATGCCGCCTGCCCGCCTGATGCTGATTGGCTATGGCTGCTGACTGTCTGAAGTTGATTGGTCACGCCTTGGTGACGGTCCAATCCGGGCATCATCACACCTTAGCTGACCCCTCCCACGGTACTGAACCCATCGCGGTAGGGGTTTTGATCTTTGTGAGGGAAATCGGCATCTCAGCTTACGATTTTATATAAATGTTTACGTGCAAAGTGACGCCAAGAAAAGCCACATTCACCCTGAATGGCAACATGGCTGACTCGGTTCTTTTCCACGCTTCGCCAATTGTAGCAAGAAACGCCCCGTGAAACAAATGCCACCGCAACTTGTGTTGACGATTTGAATTATTATCGCCGCATTGCGAGCGTGCGTGAGCGAGTGAGTGAGTCAGCGTGCACCTCTGTGTCTGTCCAAGGCTAATCTCACATTCTGCAGCAGCGAACTGCATGATACTTCGGGTGCCAAAAAGAGGACCACGTATTTTAATTTTGTTTCCCCCATTAGCTTATTTTCTCAAACCGAGCGTCTTGGTGTTTGGAGCTATGCTACGCTAACCTGAGGACGCCACAGCACGGCAGGACACTACGGAGAAACCCCGAGTAGACCTACAGATCAACGAACACCTTCGCCAGGAAACAGAGCTCCAACAACCGCACTGCCGACTCAAAGGGGAAACAAAGGGTCGGTAACTTTAATCCATTTGACCTCTCTGGCCTTAAAAAAGGCTGAATGATGCTAAACTCACACAATAAACTGAGCGAGCTAACATTAGGCGGTTAGACACTTCAAAGAGTTTGCATTTAAAGAAACTATGCACATGACATTCTCTGATGCCCCCGTGACAGACGAAAACACTTAAGTCAACTTAAGTCCTTAATATTGTCAACATTAAATGCTTGGACTCGGTTCGAGGGCTGAATTTAAGGGGAAAATCTGTGCATATTTCCACAGTCCGCTTGAGGCCGTCACACTGTTGCGGTGGTCAACACAGGACCTTAATCTTGTTAACGTTAAACGTGCCCGAGCCAAAGCGAGGATATGTGTTTGAGGGGGAAAATATGTGAATATTTCCACACTCCAATTAAAGCTGTCATAATAAAACCCTGAGGTGATCAACTTCAGACCTTAACATCGTTAACATTAAACTCCCCGAGCCGGTTCTGGAGCCGCCGTTAGGAAAAAACGGGGGCAATATTTCCATATTTCATCTTTCTAATCCGAGAACACTTCGGTTGAATGTAATGGCTTCGATGTAAACTCAGTGGAACTCTGTTCACGGAGGACAGAAGAGTTCAGATAACGGCTGACATGGACGGTAGACGCTCATAAAAGACGATAAACAAGAGACATGTAGTTTGACTGTTTACGATATAAAGCCAGTACAATGTATAGAAACCTTAAACCCAACTCGTACTTCACTTGATGCGACTTCTATTGTACTTGTTACTCCACCACATTTGTCTGACAGCGAAAGTTTGATCACAATAAGATTTTACGTACAAATAATAAGCTTATAAAAGGGAATGCTTCATCAGAGATCAGAGCGGCGGTTCCGGGATATCGAGCCGCTAAACTTCCCACATGGTCTCATTTATGTACAGCAACTGTTTGAGACACACACTGAGGGAATTAAATGTTAATATTGAGCATGTAAATCACTAGTTTAAGAACAAAAAAAAAGGAATTTGAAGGAGTGATTTATTTACACATCTTACTGAGAGATGAGTAAGGCTGAAGGCATGCCTCTCAAACTCATGATTCCCAATTAAATTATGATTCTGGGATATATTTCAGCATCAAAGATGTCCGTGACCGTCAAATAACCAGTTAAAAGACACCACATGTCCGATAGTTAACTTTCTTTAACAACAAACCCTTTTAGTATGCAACAGAAGACAGCATTTGTTTAATTCTTATATTACTTTGCATGAGTAAGCGTTGACCTCTTCTTGCCCCTCTCCGAAGGGCGACCACAGCCGGAGCCTTTTTGGGTGCCACTTAAAACTGCCGTCTTTAATGGCAGCTTCCTGTGGTTTGATGTAGTAAAAGCAGAGTGGCCAATTCTTTCCCGTGAGTCACACACGTACGGTGAGAGCTGGAAGAACAACAGCAGGCGCTTGAGGCAGCGCGTAGGCCGGTAAGTGGCTCGTATCAGCTTCCTGAAATTGGAATCTCCCACCGTGATCCACTGGCATCGAGAGAGAGAGACGGCTCTGAATGCTAGAATCCCCGCCTGTTCAGTTAAAGACGCCGTGGCGAGGCAGAGTCTTCTTCTCCTGCAACCAGCATGTGAAACAGTAACTCGTAGCCAAACCGGTCTGTTCTGGCCCGCTTCATTCCTGTGGTGAAATTACAGCCCAGTCGAGATGTTGGCGCGGTGCTTTCGCCGCTTTCGGGGCGCTTTTCGTGTTGCCAAACTGGTATGGCAAAGGTTGCATTTTTTATATGTCATAATATCGCATAAACAAAGAACAAACTTTCTGAGATTCCAGTCGTAAATTCAGAACAAAAAACACTGATATTCTCTGCGATGTATGCATGTTGTCGGGTTTATGGGGCATCTGATTGCGTGGCATGTATGACCTCGATCTGCAGCAACATCCACTTTAAAAAGGTATCTAGTCAGCGTTTGTGCCACGGTCACATCCATGTTAAATACCTCCTCCCTGCATTTACCCAGCGTCAGTAATGTAGACTGTGATCGCCACGAGGAGTCCCTCACGCTGCAGAAATGTTCCCCGTCTGATGGAAAACCAGCGGCTCCACTGATGAAGCTAAATGACGCAAAACCACATCACTGCAGAGCTCTCATTAGCCGTCTAAGCAGCGAGCCTCTGCACTGATTACATCCGCGTAGTGTGTGTGTGTGTGTGCGCAGCATGCCTCCGCGCCCTCACCACATCAAGGACGAGCGTGTTGACGTCAAAGTTGGGCTTCTTCTTCATGCTGCGGATGACGCAGCTCTGGACCGTGACGCCTCCGCACTCCACCTGCAGGCTCGGGGAGGTGATGCTCGCCAACTGGAAGCTCTTCAGGTTGCGAACGCCCCACGCTAAGACCTGACGGAGGGGCCAGGAAGAGAGATGAGATGCATTGACTTCGGGTCTCCGTTGTTTGCTAGCCACCTTTCAAGCCCACAGGAGGTTCGTCTTTGATACTCAAAACATAGATGTCACCAAAGTATACGTCTCGAACATGAGAAGCTTCCGAGAAACGGAGACGTTAGGCGGAGAAATGAAGCAGTAGATCTGAGCGATACCTCGATGGCGGTTCTCTGCAGAACAGGTTTGATTCCCTGAGGAACCACGAAGACGTTGGGTTCTCTCTGAGGGGGCGGGTGGGGAAGGTCCGACTCCTCCGGCTGCCAATGGGAACGCACAAAAGGACAAAAAGGTATGAAAAACGAGCCGAGCTGTTCATCGCCAGATTAATGTTTCAATGCTAAGTCACAAAATGTTCGGTGTTAACATCAAATGAGGCGGGAAAACCATTCAAGTCGAGACCAATGGAGGTTAAGTCTGTTAACAAATGGACAGAAATACATCTTATATTTGCCTTGTTTCGTTATTCACAATTATTATTCACAGAGAAATAATAACTTCAGCATGAAATCAACAAAATGCAGAAAAGAAAATGTTGTTCGTGGAATTCAGGATTATTAAAGTATGAAAAAATGGCGGAAGAGTTTTACAGAAGGAAGCTTCTATGAGTAAGTTAACATGCATGTCTTGTGAAGTTATCTCCGTGTGCTGGACAGTACATGAACATGCAGACATGAAACAGCTTGGATCATCGTTATATTAACATTCGTGTCTACTTGTGTGTGAACAGTGTACCCATTGCTGCAGGTTGTCAGAGAGGAACGCTGGAAACATCAACTGAGGAAGTGACATCGAAGAACAACAGACAGGAAAGAAAAGTTGAACAAATAAAAGAAAGAGGAGATGTTGAGGAATTCACGTTTCATATTCTCCAGACACATGGATGCCATTTTTGATTCATTTAAAAGCAGGATTTGTATTAACGAGACAAGAGACGCTTGTTATCACCACAAGAACTCTCATTTCACAGCGTTGTGAAGGAGATTTCTAATAATCATATCAGAGTAAATTCATATTAAGCTATTTCAGGCTGTTCTCACGCAGCGTTCGTAGCTCTACCTATGAAAATGATTGCCCTTGCATGTTTTTTAGATACCGCATGAAATCAAATTGCGTGTGGTCCACGTAATCATGAACCAGGAAGTATGAGCACGAAGAATGAGGATATTGACTTTTCTCCATTGGTGGATGTAAAATGTGTGAAATAGCATCAAGAAGACGTCCGGTTGCAGCGGGGCTCTTTCTGCACCCTTGTGCATGCAGACCTCTGACGTATAACAACAGAGTGAAACCCCTTCACTCTCTTTCCTGTCCTCTTAGTTTGAACGATGGGATTCGTTTGTGTTTAGATGCACTGTGTGACAGGAACTCTGTTGGTGCGGTTTTACCTCGTCCAGAACGTGGATGGAGGCCATGAAGTCTCCCTGCAGGCGAGACGGGAAAACAACAACGGTTGGATTGTAACGGTGTGAAAATAAGCTTCAGAGAGAACTAAAGAAAGGTAAAACCGAAAGAAAAGGATGGACCTACCTCCTGACCTGGAATATGATGGACAGCTGGCTGTAGACACAACATGACATTTCTGTTATAACATGATTGAAATTGTAATAACTAGAAGATATAAGTAGAAGATGAAGTAAGTGGCGACGGTCGACCTCCGACCTTTTCTCTGCGTATGAGCTCGAAGGCGGCCAGCAGCTCGCCGGCGCTCTTGTCCCCTCGGCGAATCGGGAACCAGGCCAGGTGAGGGGAGGCGGTCAGGGAGGGCTGGCACACACAGCGGCCCAGGAACTCATCCGCACCCTGGACATCAGAAACACTCACATATATATATATATATATATATATATATATATATATATATATATATATATATATATATATATATATATATATATATATATATATATACACACATACGGTCTTTATACAGAGCAGAAGGATATTAAACTAGAAAAAGCATTTCCTGCTGAAAATGCGTTGGAATGCTGAAAACTGAAATGAATTGCAAAAACATTGCTGAAAATAGATATCCAATTCAAAAACAAGTGCAAAAAGCTTAATAATTCAAAAAGTTTAAAGATTACAAATATGAAAAGTCATATCACACCTCTCCTGAAAGAGCTGAACATTTTGATATTTGAACTGCTTCTGTGGCTTAAAATAATTCAATCGGTAGTGATATTTGTTGTAGTAGTAGTAGAAGTTGTAGTCGAAGTATCAGTAATTAGAAGCTTTCTGATATAAAAGATATCAGAAAGCTGTATGTCCCGCGAATAGTTCAGGGTTTTCTCAACATTTGAAAGTTGAAATGGTGTCTGTAGCTGAAAGTATGAGGAAGTTGAAGGATTTGAAAGTTGAAGCAGTTTAAGAGGATTTGAAAATCTTCTCCATTGAAACCCATTCAAAAAAAAGTTGCTAAAAGCTTAATAATTCAAAAAGTTTAAAGGTTAGAAATATGAAGAGATATAGCACCCCTCTGCTGAAAGAGCTGAACATTTTGAGAGTTGAACGGTTTCTGTAGCTTAAAATATGAAGGAGAAGAAGCGTGCCGACGAAACGGGGGACGGAAGAAATAGTGGAATAAAGATTCGAAGAACAATAGTTGGAATGCTTAACAGCATTCCAACTATTAAAGCTACTACAGGAACTTTCGGTTTGTGTTGATGTTGGCGCCCCCCTGTGGAAACAGGCAGTAGTGTTTGAGAGCACCAGAGTCCCTTTAGAAAACCTCTCATTTTACTCCCAAAGGGCACAGGTGACGCATTAAAAACAACTATATAGAAATAGCCAATCCTCTCACGAATGCTGTCTTTAGAGGCATCAGTATATGATTTGTATCATTATACCAATACTAACACCCCAAGACGGAACAAAATCTAAAAACGTACGTAGAGATTAGATCGACTCACGTATGTGTCCTGATCGTACAGCTCCACCACGATGTTGGGCGGAGCGGCGATCGTGGCCTCGAGGTCGCCGAAAATCTGCACCTCATAGAAGATGAGCGTCTGGTCCCACGTGGGGTTCAAGGTGTTGCGCACCGTCACCGTTTTCTGGGACTGGTGGAGGAAGGACACGATGGCGTAGGGGTCTGGGGAGAGGAAACGGGAATGCGTCCTTTTACTCGTGCTGTTGTGAAACACACGCTTTGGCCGCAGGCGATGAGTTTCTGGTTTGTTTTACGCACAAAGAAGAAGAAACTGTCAGGACGTTCAACTGCAAAAGGAAATAAACTGACAATATGATGAACCTCAAAGTCTAAATCACCTCCGGGTGAGTCAGTAAGCATTATTATATGAGATGCAAGACTGGGACGTTGATTTGAATGCATTTTGCCGACTGGGTTGCTAATGTGTATCTGCCCTGTGATTCGGATCCGCTCCTATTCGTCGGGTTCTTTCTCGGCCCGTGCTTCACCCTGCCACCAAGTTTCATGAGGGTTTTTTTCAGTAATGCTGCTAAAAAAAAATCAAACAAAGTGAAAACATCTTGGCGGAGATGATAATCAGGTTTTTTTATGAGGCGCCCCAGTTGAAGCTGAAGGTTGTCGTTGGAGCGAGGGAATGCATTCTTAATGAGGGTCCTCACAAATACTGTACAAACTCAGATATGTGTGTGTGTGTGTGTGTGTGTGTGTGTGTGTGCGTCCAAACTATCCCGGCGTCCCACACGGTGACATCAGCAGCTTGGGAATGCCGAGCTCGAGACGGAGGTACACTGCTAGAGAAGTTTGTTATTCCAGGTCACAACCACTCTCTTCCATGTTAACACACACACACAACTTACAATGTGGACACATGCATAAAACCCACATATATGTACAGTTACACACACACACACACACACACACAGTGAGTAGTTTGTTATTTCAGGCCGAGTAAAGAGTCTCTATGGAGCGGTTAGCGATAGAGTAAACAGAAGCTAAGTTGCATTTTCCCACCAGCCCTCAATTAACCTTGGACGTGACACACACACACACACACACGCACACACACACTGACACACACCACCCATGGTGACCCATTCAATTACCGTCCATTCCCAACAGCCCATTAGTTCATGTAAACAGCAACACAAACAGCCCAGGGGGGTTATGCAAGTCTGTGTGTCGGAGGGGAACCAGGAGAACCCAGTGGGACACGAACACAACGGAGACCGGGGAGAGAGACGTAGAGAGGAGGAGGAGGAGGAGGAGGAGGAGGAGAGGAGAGGGACAGGGAGAGACAGATAGAAGAAGGGGGGAGGGAAGAGAGGAAGAGAGAAAGGAATGAAGAGAAGATCTCTAAATGTGGGAATTTAGATCATCACTGAAATACATTTACTAAGACGGAAAGAAAGACAGACAGTAAGGATGAAGGGCTGAAATAAAGACATTCAGACAAAGACGGACAGAAAGATTAAGACAAAGAATGGTAGAAAGACAGAAAGAAAGAGATTTACACAAAGACAGAAAGATGGACATTAAGAAGAGGACAGACAGGAAGAAAACAAAACTAATTCAGACAAAGACAGACAAACAAGAAAGAAAGAAAGAAAGAAAGAAAGAAAGAAAGAAGAGTTTAAACGAAGATAAAAGAAAGACGAGAAAGAGAGATCTCACTCTTTGATAGCTGATGTTCTTTAATCACGGCCGCCCACGGCCATGTAACACCAGATTAACACACGACTGAAGCCCATCCATCAACTCTACCCATCCGTTACACTGTGTGTGTGTGTGTGTGTGTGTGTGTGTCTTTAGCCGACCTCCCTCCATCATCTATCATTTCTCTCTCCCTCCGTCTATTCATCCGTCTGTTATTCAAAGCCTCGTCTCTGTTTTTACATCTGAGTCTGCGGTGGGTTTCTGATTAACACACACACACACACACACACACACACACACACACACACACACACACACACACACACACACACACACACACACACACACACACACAGTAACCGTAGTTTCCATGACTTCCTTCAGATAATAACTTCACTGTCCTCTCTTTTTGCAGGGCTACTAATGTCTCAGTGTCTGCGGGAGCTTTAAAGAAAAAAGTGTTCAGGGAAAATCCACTAATAAAACTTTCCGGCCACCAGATGGCGCTTGAGTTATAAGCATCACAACTGATATGCGAGTGATCGCTGCACGGTACCTGAGAAGCTGTCTTTGTCCATGGCCGGCAGGTCTCTGGCCTGGTACAGGTAGCAGCGCAGGTGGTAGCGGGTGCCCCCTAAACACACACACACACACACACACACACACACACACACACACACACACACACACACACACACACACACACACACACACACACACACGTCATTGTATCGACACAATAAGAGATAGATGAAAAAAGAAAGAGCAGATGGAAGTTAAAGAACAGTGTTGGGCGCCGTCTTACGGTCAAAGAAACAGGAAATGGTCGGTCGGTTGACTCCGAACGTGGGCGTGGCGGACTTGTCTTCGTTCTTGTCGTCTATGCTGCTCTGTGGGACGAGGAGGAGGAGGAGGAAGATGAAGATCACAATCAGAAAGAAGGGAACAGGAACACATATTAATGAAACATAGCAGGGCCTTCAAAATAAAAGACTGCATACTTTTGGCACCACATGGCAATGGACACATATGTAAGTGTACTTTTGATCTGGGGCAGTTTTATCATAGTTTGGGGCCCTCAGCTCTAATTAATTTTAAAGTTATATACAATATTTCATTCAAAATAAAGTGTGCTTTCTGCTTTGTGGCAGCGGCTTGTTCCTGTTTCATCATCACAAAGCCAGCTCCATCTCCACAGACCCCTGACCTCAACCCCCATCAACACCTTTGGGATGAACTGGACTACCAGCCTCCCTCTCTCTCTCTCTCTCTCTCCGTCTCACCAGAGAACACTCCAGAGCAAAGATGGCCGCCGCGCCCGTCTTCTCCAGCGGCTCCATGCGGTACCTCCACCTGCGCCTCCTGAAGCTGTCCGTCTTCCTCGGCTTCAGGTGGAACCTCCAGCCGAACAGCGAGGCGTACTCCCAGCCCTCCCTCTCCGCCTCGTCCGGACGCTGCTGTAAACACACACACACACACACACACACACACACACACACATCTGTGTGTTTCATCTCCTCTCATGCTCATTTGTGCCACTAGACCACCATCTAGTGGCAGTAAGTAGATGATGTCATCAGTAACTCAATATTTAAAGGACAGTTAAATAATAACTATATCAATAAAACGTGTCTGTTTCTCGCTACCTTTTTGAGAGCTTCCATCTTCTGCTGGTCTCGCCGTCTCATCCGTATCCATCGCCGTCTCCGGTTGGTGTGGTACATCTTTTCTGCCGGCACCCACGACTTGGGACGGCGGTCCGGAGGGATGGGGATGCCGTACTCCCAGCCTGGTGGAGGAAGAAGTACTCGGACTCTTCATTTAAGGAAATGTACTAATACAACAATCTAAGAGTACTCACATTACAATTGAAATTGCTCATAGTGCTTTACAGGTTAAGTCTCTTTGTGACTTAAAAAAAACTATGATTCTATGATGTGCACCTTGATCATCCACCGCCCTGTTGAGATCTTCGCTCCACTCCACCTCCTCCCAAACCCAGCCTGGAGGACACTCCACCTCGTCCTTTGGCACCGCCTTCTCCCCATTCTGACACAGATTAACAGCGATGAGTGAAACCACACACACACACACACACACACACACACACACACACACACACACACACACATCTACCGTGTTTACACACACGTACCACGTCAGTGTACCCCTCCGGCATGCCGATCCACTGTCCGCCCGGTAACCTCATCTGGTTTTCAAACACTTCCTCTGAGAAGGTCATGTGACCGGCGTCCACGTCAAACAGCAGTCTGAGGGTTTGTCATCACAGATGTTTATCCAGTACACATAAATACACATGAATACACATGAATAATAAGAAATATGGACTGTCTTGAGATCACTTGATTGCATAATAAAGACACAGAGGTAATCAATAGAAAACAGACAGAAACATACAATTTCAAACAGGTGAGGATGTTCGATGCATCGTGCAGCCGGAAGTAGAAGAAGAAACAAATGAAATAAAAACACAGTGACGGAGATATGATGGATCTGGTTGAAGGATTTTGTTTTGGCTCCATCTTTAGCTCTAAGCGTTAAGGATGGGGCCAGTTTTACTCAATTCATATTTGCCAGCATGTAGAGGGAACGTTTGAATTTTAAATAATGAAACTGCACCAAACAAAGCCAATGAAGCAGTGAAAGAACACTGAGAAACATCAGCAGCGTCGGGTGAGAAGCCCACTCACGTCTTCTCGGGGCTGATGTACCAGTCTCCGGTCCAGGTCCAGCCCGGAGAGGGTTTGAAGCTCTCTTTGGGCAGTCGGACTCTTCCAGTGACGTCACTGAACTTCGGGTAGGTGAGACCCGTCGTTCCCCAGTTACCCACCAGGGCGAGTCGGGTCTGGTTCTCATACTGCAGGGAGAGACAGTGTGTCGGATGGAAGTCTCCAAAATCAGAAAAGTCTCGAGCAGCGCGCGTCTTACCGACTCAGCAAAGACCGACAGCTTCCCTTCAGCGTATTGGTTGAAGTGCTTGACGTCAGCGGCCAATCCAAACCAGACTTTAACCCTCAGCTGACCTGGCAGTTTGGCCTCTCCGCCGCTGTCCTGTGGGTTCTGCACAACACACGCAGCCCGTCAGTAAAGCTTCATTTCAGAGGACGAAACGTGTGTGTGTGTGTGTGTGTGTGTGTGTGTGTGCGTGTGTGTGTGTGTGTGTGTGTGTGCACCTTGAGGAAGACGGTCTGCAGCTGTCCGCAGTGTTTCCCACAGTGCTGCTGGGAGAAGATCACGGTGTGTGCTGGGGTGCGGTGGTACGCCACCCTGCGGTCGCCCTGCAGCATCCAGATCACGATGTCTGGGAGGCTGTTCTGAGGCTGGGCGAGAGAGAGAGAGAGCGCACAGGAGAGAGAGAGAGAGAGAGAGAGACAGAGAGAGAGAGAGAGAGAGAGAGAGAGAGAGAGAGAGAGAGAGAGAGAGAGAGAGACAGAGAGACAGAGAGAGAGAGAGACAGAGAGAGAGAGAGAGACAGAGAGAGAGAGAGACAGAGAGAGAGAGACAGAGAGAGAGAGAGACAGAGACAGACAGAGAGAGAGACAGACAGAGAGACAGAGAGAGAGCGAGAGAGAGAGAGAGTATCGTCTTTCACTTTTATTTCAAACACAAAATACATTTTCCAGTTTAATTTAAAATAACAATGATTTTTATAATTCTTCCCTTAAAGAATGAAACAGATGTTTCTTTCAGTATTTTAATGCAAATGTTGAAGTACATACAAATGATGCACAACTCAATCAACATCACACCATTGTTTTGCTTATGGTCGAGGTGTTTCAGTCCCACAAATGTGTTTGAGGCCTGAAGACCTTTGTTTTCTGGAGATAATATAGCTTGTTTTTAAACTTCTTCTTCTTCTTGAGTCACTTCTAACGTCGACACCTCTCAAGCAACGGGCTCACCTCCTCGGCCATCGTCCTCAGCCTGCTGGCCCAGTCCTCGGCCTGCTCCAGCACCGTGGACAGCTCGGTGGCCGGTCCGTGCTTGAGAGCCTGCGCCGCCGCCACAATCTGCTGCAGGTGGAGAGCGCGAATGTGCCTCAGCGAGCGGTCCAGCGGGGTCGCACACTGCCACTGCTCGATAGAGGGCAGCTCCTCACTGGGGAGGGAGAGAACTAATTACAGCTGGGAATTAAGTGCAGTGCACTGTATTTCCCCCTGAGATGTACTGTGGTGGAACAGAAGTATAAAGTAGGACAGTACTTCAGTAAATGTACTTGAATCACACAGTACACAGTGTTTACCTGCAGTCCGCGATGACCTGATCCAACAGCTCGACCACTCGCAGCTCCACCTCCTCCAGATCACCGCCCGCCTTCACCTCCAGCTGCACCCGCTGCAGGTTCGCCTCCTGGACACGGACACACACACACACACACACACACACACACACACACACACACACACACACACACACACACACACACACACACACACACACACACACACACACACACACACACACACACACACACACACACACGTGTTCGGATGGTAGGTGCAGTACATTCATCGCAAACACTTCCTAGTTGATTTGTAACTCAAGCCCAACACCCACCAGTCTCTCTATGATCGCCAGCAGCAAGTTGAGAGCCTCGATCCTCGGCTTGATATCTTCCCACTCTGAAGACAGAACCACCACCGGTTTGATGTTCCCCCAGGGGAGGTAGTAGTAGTGGCAACCTGGAACACACACACACACACACACACGAGGATGCTACAGCAGGCAACGATGCACCAATAAATAGCTGATAAAACATTACAATCAGTGGATAATAATATTGTGCAAACTGGTAACGAAAGAAGTTTCTGCAAACGTAATTTAATTTACTGCATCTTTATCAGTTTACAGCACATGTGCACTACTTTGCTGCAAACATACATGCATGTAATGTGCATTTATATTACGTTATTGCACAGGTACAGTGTATGTATTTGCTGCAAACATACACAGATGTAATACTAACATGATGAAAGGTATCTGTGTTTGTTTTTTGCACATGTATACCAGTTTATTCCCATGCATATTAATAACCCATCTCAACTTACTGCACATTTAAACAGTTGGTTTTTTGAATATATTGAGCGTATATAGAAGTGTTGGTGCTTCAGATTGAAACCAAATAAATTACAAAAACACTAAGAGACACTAGAGTCATTTAAAATGTCCTCGTATGTGAAACAAATGGGCGGGGCAGCATAAAGTCAGCAAATCTGCTCTACACCGGCCCTTTAAATGTCTGTTGGTGTCACCCGGACCACTTGACCTACCGTCGAACACCGCCCTGCTGAACTGGGTGGTGGAGGCCAGAGGCAGGCAGGTGTAGTCGAACTTGTTGCCGTAGTTGCCGATGCTGACCTCGAACTGGACGGCGTCGTCGACGTCCTGGAGGAGCGTGGCCGAGTAAAACGCCACGAAGAGGGAGAACTTCCTCTTCCTGAGAAACTTCTGTTGGACAGAGAGGGAAAGGGAAAGATGGACGATGGACGATGCATTTCTTTGTGTTGTTAAAGTGTGTTTTAACCTTCTTCCCGCTCACCTCCACCACCAGCAGGTCATCTGACGGGATGTCGTCAGTTTTGTGCTCCGGCTTGTCGGCCAGTTTCGTCGTTAGCTCCAGTAGAACTCGACCTCGGTAGGCCACGCCCTCCCCCTGACAAACAGAGAGAGACGAGCGTCACAATAAACACATTCAAAAGTACAACATGCAGAATGTAAAGCAGTTTATCTCAAAGCCAAAAATCAAGTTCTGGATGCTTTCACTTGATTAGTTCTACTACGGATTGTATTTAAAAGTAAAGAAACAAACGTGGAGTTACTTTTCCGAGGTTGAGCGCCTCGTGTGGATCGTTGAAGGCGGTGAACTCTCTGGGGCTTCCATACAGGTTGACGAAACACGGGCCGAACGTCGGCAGGAAGCCGAGACTGTCATCGACTGCAACGACACAAAACGTCAAATAGATCGTCACGAAAAGAATGTGAAGCGGAGGAAATGAAGAACAGACTGATTGATTCATTGATTGGTTGAAATTAGGTGCGCTTGACAAAATAGATTCAGAGAGTTTCATCAGAATCAAGTTAAGATGAAAGCAGTTATGAGTTGAAAGGAAAAAGGAAATTTGAATCACAAAAATTGAATAAAAACACACAAAACAAGACAAAGTGGTGTAGAAAGGACGGTTGGACGTACTGCCAGAGTGGACGGTCCGTGGAGTCAAGTCATCTGAATGCGTAGAGAGGAAGCGTGGTTCAGAATCACAGACAGATGTTCAGAGTCAGAACAGAAAGGAAACCGACGTCTTTGAACGCCACGCAAACCCAAGCAAATGCACTAGACCACAACGCAGACAAAAAACTGATATATGCTGATGATTCATCGTTATTCACGTGGCGTTGTCAAATAAAGACAGAGAACAAATGGCACTTGTCGCTCAGTGAGAAAAACTCATGCATGTCGTCTTCATCTGGGACAAGACAACTGTGAGACAACAGTGAGACAACAGTGAGACAACTGTGAGGCTCTCCAAGGACCGGAGACTCTACCACGTCAGCGTTCAGCACACAAACTCAACCAAGTTAGTCTTCATGCCGGTCACGGGAACGCTGTCCATGCTTTGTTATGTTCACACACCGCAGGTACATCTGGGGGTTCAAGACTTGAGATTTGGAGAAGAAAAATCCAACTTTCAGTTTTCACACTGGATTTCAAAAGAACTTCTAACTTTTTTAATTCCAAATGGGTTTATCTGAACCACAGGTACAATATGTAATCCATGAGGAAGCTGTTTCTGTTCTTCATACCACACCGGCAGAAACATCCGGTTCTCAAAAGAGAAGCCGATGATGAAGTGACTTAAAGCTGCATTCTCTCTAATGTCCACCAGGGGGCGACTCCTCTGGTTGTATAGAAGTCTATAGAAAATGACTCTACTTCTCTCTTGATTTATTTCCTCAGTAAACATTGTAAACATGAGTTTATGTCTCAATCTCTAGTTTCAAGTCTTCTTCAATACAGCGTGATGTTCATTTAGTACATGATGGTCCATTTAGAGTCACACAGACCATAAAGCAGGGGATGCTTTAGGGGCGGGGCTACGCCGAACGCAGAACTTTACACAAAGTGTAAAAATTCAAATGAATCAAACCGATTGTGTATACGGCCCAGCTCTGGCACGATCGAACGACACCTGATCGGTAAATTATAATCCAGATTACACCAGTTAGGTATAACCCAGTCCGGTTCCGTCACGTTTACATCTAGTCTGGATTAGGAACCACTACACCAGAGCAGCACAAAGTCTCCAGATTACTGACCATCCAGGTTTGATTCACGGCAGCGTGAAGTGCAACAACGTGTTGTTTCAGTGCAAACAAATCAAACCATAAACAGAAATTAACCTTTAAAAGAACTGAAGCAAACCAGACAAGACCGGTTAAGTACAAACAATCCGATGCAGTCAAAGCCAGCCAGTTCCAGTGTGAACCAGTCCAAACAGAACAGGTCGGGTCCAGTTCAGAGCAGTTCCAACTAGTTACTTACCGTCTATCTCTCCACCGGGGGCGGAGATCTTAGACATGCAGAGGTGGGTGGTGCCGATGACGTCATTGTGACTGGCTCTGTCCCTGAAAGGAGAAAGTGAGAAAGAAAAAGCTCTAAAAACATGCTTCAAACAGTGACACAAATTAAAAAGTGTTACTGTAAAACCAAGAGGGTTTTCAAAATGCGGGGCCGGCCTCCCCCAGGGGGCCACGGGAGAGTTGAAAGGGGGGCGAGAAGGGAGAGACGTGAGGTAAGGGAGTGGCCAATATGCATCAAAATGTGTACACGATGCACATATCTTGCACATATGAAGTCTAAACTAAGTACACACACTAAGTTTAAGTCTTTATCTTCTGACTTCTGAATCTAAGTTTAATTAAAAACAAAAAGTAAACCAAACAAATGAGCTCGGATTCACCAGTCCAGAATTCTGATCCTCATCTTCTCACACATGGAGGGAAACTGGGAGGAGAAAAACAAAGCACACACCGTGATGATAACGAGGAGCGTATTGATCTTTGTAGCACCATACAGCTGCATAATAATGTGTGTTTGCACTGTGTTTTGTTCGTGTGTCTCACCCTAATCGGCATAGCCAGGCTCTGGTTCCATTGTGGATTGGCGTTCTTCTCCAGAGTCTTAGTGCAGACCTGAAAAAGAAAATGCAACGCACATTAAGTCCTGCGTTTAATGTTGGGTTTGGGATACAAATGTTCGGCTCGATTGGCGCACAGTTTTGCCAGCAAAGTGGATCTCCACCAGAGGATCCACCAGGTTCTTCCTGTTGCCGTCAAACCCGAAGATCTGCCTCATCCCATCCATGAAGGCGTCGTCCACTGCAGCCAGGAAAAAAAAGAGATCGAAATTAGAAATCTATCCGACGCATGATCGGTGAACACGCGCCGGAGACTCACTTTGTGGCAGGTCTTCAGCTCTGAAGACCCTCAGGGTGAAAGTGGCTCCTCTCAGGGACAGACCCGCCGGTCTCAGCAGGTTTCCTTCTATGTCTTCTTTGTCTTCCACACACTCGCGTTTATCAGCCTGGAGGAGACACGCCTTGTGAGGTAGTGTCTCACAAACTGCAGTTCTTCCAGCGTCCCCTGAACTCACCTGTGGACTGTGAATGCTAACACAGCAATGCTAGCAGGCTAACGCTATGCTATGCTGCAGTAACATTAAAAACAAAGTGCTATTATGCTAACGTTTAGCATGCAACGTTGCCGTCAGACTCACCGGCGGCTCGTCTCCAGCTCCCAACACCAACAGGCTGACCTTTAGGTAACCTTTGACCCCAGCAGAGAGGTCGTCGGGGTCACACAGCAGCAGCCACTTCCTCAAGAAGCAGTGTCCTGCAGAGAGGAGGGGCTTAAACGCTTCAACCTGACCAATCAGAGACCAGGAACAACAACTCTAACACAGGAACCAGGAAGTAAGAAGACTCGCTGCTCCTCAGTGATCCGTTTCACACAATACAACAGTAAAAATCACCAAAAAACACGGATATTCATATCGATGTGTACTCACTGTGCTCGTTGTAGACGGTGCCCACATCCAACTGTAAGAAACACCAAAATATCTTTCATGTTTCTGCTCGTCGCTGAGCCAGAACACAGTGCGCTACACTCTCAAAGGCACGTATCCAAGTACATTACTCAAGTACTTCAGGACACATTTTAGGTGTTGTACTTGAGTATTTTATTTTACTTTATACTTCTCCTCCACTACCCCTCAGAGGTAAATCATGTACTTTTTACTGTACTACACCTCAGAGATAAATATTGTACTTTGTACTACACCTCAGAGGTAAATATTGTACTTTTTACTACATCTCAGAGGTAAATATTGTACTTTTTACTGTACTACAGCTCAGAGGTAAATATTGTACTTTGTACTACACCTCAGAGATAAATATTGTACTTTTTACTGTACTACATCTCAGAGGTAAATCATGTACTTTTTACTGTACTACACCTCAGAGGTAAATATTGTACTTTTTACTACATCTGAGATAAATATTGTACTTTTTACTACATCTCAGAGGTAAATATTGTACTTTTTACTGTACTACACCTCAGAGGTAAATATTGTACTTTGTACTACACCTCAGAGGTAAATATTGTACTTTTTACTGTACTACACCGCAGAGGTAAATATTGTACTTTTTACTGTACTACATCTCAGAGGTAAATCATGTACTTTTTACTGTACTACACCTCAGAGGTAAATATTGTACTTTTTACTACATCTGAGATAAATATTGTACTTTTTACTACATCTCAGAGGTAAATATTGTACTTTTTACTGTACTACACCTCAGAGGTAAATATTGTACTTTGTACTACACCTCAGAGGTAAATATTGTACTTTTTACTGTACTACACCGCAGAGGTAAATATTGTACTTTTTACTGTACTACACCTCAGAGGTAAATATTGTACTTTTTACTGTACTACATCTCAGAGGTAAATCATGTACTTTTTACTGTACTACACCTCAGAGGTAAATATTGTACTTTTTACTACATCTGAGATAAATATTGTACTTTTTACTACATCTCAGAGGTAAATATTGTACTTTTTACTGTACTACACCTCAGAGGTAAATATTGTACTTTGTACTACACCTCAGAGGTAAATATTGTACTTTTTACTGTACTACACCGCAGAGGTAAATATTGTACTTTTTACTGTACTACACCTCAGAGGTAAATATTGTACTTTTTACTGTACTACATCTCAGAGGTAAATCATGTACTTTTTACTGTACTACAGCTCAGAGGTAAATATTGTACTTTGTACTACACCGCAGAGGTAAATATTGTACTTTTTACTGTACTACACCTCAGAGGTAAATATTGTACTTTGTACTACACCTCAGAGGTAAATATTGTACTTTTTACACTAATGCACAGTGAAAACTTCTACTTTAAGTACTTTAAGTACATTTAGCTGATAATACTTACGTACTTTTACTCGAGTAAGGTTTTGAATGCATGATTCTTAATTATAGTGGAGCAATTTCACACTGTGGTATAAGTACTTTAACTTATATATGAATATTTCTTCCACTAGTTAGGAGGAAGTACTTTCTATCTTTTTGTAACAGACATTTGAAGTGAGAACTAAACAGTTTACCTTGAATTCACCGATCACAGCATCAGTTCTGAGTGAGCGGGAGTCACACACCTGTCGGGCAGGTGGAGAGAGTTTACATGTCTGACAGGAAAATACCAAATATCCAAGAACAAAACAACAACCAGACTCACAGTGATGAAGATCGGTTCATCGAACAAGTCTGATGGCGTCTCGAAGAAGTTCAGGAAGAAGGTCTGTGGAGAGGAGAACACTCACGCTGCAGTCTGACAGACATTCAACAGTTTCCTGGTGAACCACTCAACCCTTTCTTGTTTACCTCGTCAAAGACGGGGTTGTTGCCCTTTCTGATGCGGGTCCTCTTGCTCTGCCCGGCAACCGTCACCTTCACAACGGGCTGGATGTTGATGCCCGGCAGCTGTCGGCCCTCGATGACCCGCACACGAACCTGGACAGCAAGACACGCGAGCCTTTCGAGTCTATTTAAAACTTTAAACTCCACGAATATATATATTGATTCATTATCTTCAAGAATCATCAGTTAACAACGTGTTTACTCAAGTACTGTGCTCAAGTACAAATGATACTTGAGGTATTGTACTTTTTAAATTCACTACATTTATCTGACAACTGATCATTTAGTCAGTATTGTTTTACACTCTGCACATAATAATCAGCAGATTAATCCATAATAACAATAATCATAATGTGCTCCACCTCAACCAACAACGACAGTAAAATCCTGCTTTTACATTAATGCACGAGTATTAATAATCCAATGATAGAATATATAATAGTCACTGTTTTATTTATATTTTCCTGATTTACATACTTTTACTTTAGTTACGTTTTCAATGCAGGGCTTTTACTTGTATTATCATTTTTTACAGTGTAGTATTAATATGTTTACTTAAGTAACAGATTTAAACACTTCGTATCGTCTTCTCAAGGTTTTGTGACCTTATTATATACAATGTCTTGTATTTATTGTGTAATGTCCCTAAACCACCACACGATGGCGCTGTGAGCAATAACTAAGGATGCAGCAGTAGTCGGCTGTATATATTTCATTGTGTCTTTGAAATCATAAATATACAT